>PVIH01031779.1:0-10414 GCA_004025045.1 Sigmodon hispidus | reverse complement strand
AAGTTGTACAAGCTTTGTCTTCGATCATCATCAAGTATGGAAACAACAGATGTGTCATCAGGCTCACATAACCTGAGTAACAGGCCAAAACAGAAGCATGGAAAGTTATGTATTTGTGTTAGTTTAGTACCTTTTAGACATTTCTGTGTTTGTAACATGGTAAAAAACTGTATGAAAGATAGCTTTAGTTTTTTTTTTTTTTGTAGTCCATCATATAGATTATACATGTTGGCTGCCATTTGGTGAGGGCTTTCAGGTGAGGATTTCAAAGACTAGTCTCACCAGAGGACTACTGAAGCCAGGAGGTATACACCCCATATGAGGACTTTCTAACATGTCCTGTCATATGTTGCTAACAAAAACACCTGGATCGTAATGAGATTAATTTTTCAAACAACAGTGGTTTTGTATCATGTATTGCCAGCTAAGGGAATAGGAAAGTAAAATATTATATTGCTTATATTAGCAAAATTATGAAGAAACTATTTAACACCTGTGATTTTATATAAATATATTACATAGGAACACATAAAAATAATAAAAATAGAAACACATATACAATATAAATTTCAAAAGAAAATTTTTAGGTGAAGAACCAGTTTTGTTTTGTTTTGTTTTTTTCACATAAAAAGTTTTTCAGCACATTGATTATGAGATAATATTTTCTGATATTTCTCAATTTCCTCAGGCACCTTCTTTGAAAGGCAGTAAAGATTCTGTCTTTCAGAGACCCCTGCAGTTGTTGGTTCGCTCAGTCCGAGGTCGTGGTGGGTAGCTGTGCAAATTCCCTCAGCAGGAGCTGTGGATGTGGTCAGGGGCACAGTCTACCTGCCCCCGCTCCAGAGTGCACTGGGACTCTGCAGAGAGCACTTGTTCCCGGGAGCGGATCCCGAAGCAATGGGAGCTCAACTCTCCCTCCCAGGCTAGGATATAGGTGTTGAGGCCTGCCGATCCCTCCTCACCTCTGGTCAGGGTCTGAATCTGCCCTTCAGAGACCCCTGTAGTTGGTTCGCTCAGTTTGCTCAGTTCGAGATAGTGGTGGGAGCCTTGCAGATTCGCTCAGCAGGAGCTGTGGGTGTGGTCAGGGGCACAGTTTACCTGCCCCTGCTCCAGAGTGCGCTGGGACTCTGCAGAGAGCACTTGTTCCCGCAGAGAAGAAAAATGACCAGATGTGTTGGGAGGGGGAAGAGACCTTGAATAAGGATATACAGGGATGGAAAAAAAATTCAGAGGGAAAGCTGAACACAAAGAAAATATATGTGTAGCAATCTTATTTGTATTTCCACCTTTGAAAAGCCATGCTTATGATTCTTATCCTCTGTATAGTTATTGTTAACTCTTCCGCATTTTAAATTCTTTTTACTGTTTTTTTTTTGATAAATACAAAATAAAGAAGGAAAAAAAAGAAAAAAAAAAGAAAATATAAACTTCAGTGAAGTTGAAGGTGGAACATCTGGAATACTCAGGAAGTGCAGTCCACCATTGACTGGTTATCTAGCTGTGATCCCAGGAGCTCAGAACTGCCTATATGTTTGGACCTGGTTGCTCCTCTATTTGAGACTTTGATAGAGCTAAGAAAATAGCACATCTTTTCCTCTCCATCTTCCAAGTAAACACAGATATGGAGAACAGGATAGACCAGTTTTATAACTGTTTACTTTGGACAGATTTTTGGTTTAATAAAAGATAGTCCGCTTTCTCATAGCCTTTCTCCTTTATCAAAGTCCTTCACAGCCATCAAGACTAAGACAGTGAGACTGATGCAGCTGATTTTGATTGGCTGCTTGTGACCTCAACACTTCTAAAGAAGTATAACTTCTCTTTGGTGATGTTTATGCTTCAAAATACATGACCTTTATCTGATCATTAAAAACCAAATCAGAAAAACAAAACAAAACAAATTGAAGACCATTCAGCAAAATGGCAGAATGGTGGTTGTGGTCAAAACATACTACATACATGTATTAAAATGTAAACATGAAAAGGATTATTTTGTGCAATAAATATGTACTAACTTTTAAAAAAAAAGAATTTAGAAAGCTACTTTTAAAAACAATGTAAGATCCAAAATAATAAATATAGCCCCCACTGTAAAAACTTACAACCAAGTTTTTCAATCTTTATTTATAAACACATATGAGAAAATTATAAAAGTGAAAGTGATAGAATTATAAATACAAAGGGTTTAAGATAAAGTTGCCTTAGTAGGCGAGCTGTAAGGAGATGAAAGCTAATAGAAAAGTTTTTGGCAAAATCACAATTTTTGTTTTAGATGATTGGTTCCCAGGTGTTTATTACATTTTTTTAAAAACTAACTAAATAAATGCTGGCTACATATAAGCCAGTGTGAATTATGATCTCTAAATATAAAATATATCCCATGTTTTAAAGCCCTCAAAAGCAATGTAAACTAATTAATATGTATCTACATTAATTACATACTGAAATGACATATTTTAGATATATGAGCAAAATTAAAATAAAATATGAAAACTAATTTCAAAAAAAAAAGAAAGAAAGGCAGTGAAGAACAGCCTCTTATTCTATTTTTTTTTCCTGTGAGGTGAAGAATAATAACAAGCACAGACTGAAATAAAAATATTCTGTTGCTTGCAAAGTCTAATCCACTTGAGACAAACTTTTGGCTCTCTGGGGATCCAACAGTAGTAATTGTGTGGAATCCCTAGGGATTACTATAATAGCACATTCAGTTAGAAGTGAAAGTAAGAGTTATTCAAAGACCAGATTCTGTTTTAATTCTTTGGTGGTAAAATGCACTTTCTCTAGAACACATGGCAACATAGCTCCTTATGGGCCATAAATGAATCCAGAAAGGTTTATTAAAACAAAAGTAAATACAACATTTATATTTTAAAATGTATTCATTTATATTTCCTTGTGTTTCACCTAAATGAATATGTGTGTAAAACATATGTTTTTAGTATTATAGTGGTCAGAGCAAATAATAAGACTGGCCTCAATCAACCATTATAAAGTTGTTGGGAACTGAACACTAGACCTGGGCAAACATATGAAATGTTTTTAACCATGGAGGAACTTCTATAACCCTTGTTCAAACTATGTATGATGTTACAATATATTTCCTACATAACCCTAATGAAAGCATGTAATTAGGAAACCAACGTGACATTTTTGCTAACACAATTTTATCACATATTTTCTTATAACAAATTAGTTTTGATGAACAGGTTGTTGTTAATGCCATTTATATTATATATCCTCCATTCTGGAAGTGTTCCGAATTTCCTTGTAAAATCATTATTGGGCCTGTATTGATTTCAATAACTTAGAGAAAAAGCAGTATAGAATTACTAGCTTAAGAATCAGACAGTGTTCTCACTTTGGAAAAAAAAAGTAAGTTTTGTACCAGATATAAGCAGGATTACACTCTCTTGAGTTTTCTTCTTGGTTGAAATGAAATTTTCTGCAGCTCTACTTGGCTTTTTAAACAGCATTGCTGAATATTTATGTTCTCTTTTAATTATTGCATAAATTTTAAAAATACTATAATATTACTGTTAAATCTTAGATAATGTCATACAATGTATCTTTATTAAATTTACTTCTATTCTTTGTTGCCACTTCTACTAGATCCTCTCCACTTTCTGTCTTTTGTTTTTATTCTTTTTAATTGTGTGACATCCCTGAGAACAACGTTAATCATCCATTCACCATGCTGTCACATTGTTAAAGTGACACAAGCAAAAGCTTAAGAGATTGACAATTTCCTGAAGTACAACAGGGTGCAAATAGACAGCAGAATTAGAAGTTTATTTCTGTGACCACCTATCCAGGGCAGAGGACAAAGCTCTGGACACAAGTCTCAATAATCACAAACAAATCACTTGTTAGAAAATTCTTACTAGCTTGAAAAGCACTCCAGAATTTGTAGCTCAGATTTATAAAATGCTTTCAATGGTAAACCGGCCATGTGCAGTCAGAAAATTTGACTTTTTAATCTTAGTTTTCATGTTAACCTAAGTCATAGCTGTCCATATGCACATGAAATTTTGGGGAAACCATCATAAATTTAATATCGTTGGCACAAATTTATTGAGGGAAAAGTAGTCTGGGATAATAGTTTTAAATACAAACTCTTGCTGAATTTTCTTTTACTGAATCACAATCAGAATAAATACTTACGTGGTTTAATTTTTGTACTGTTTTGTTTATAAAAAGGGAGTTTTGTGTTGCTTTGGGGAGTACTGAACTCTTTGCAGAAGAGGTGTGTTTGCCCAAACTTCCCAAGTACCTGGACACACAAACACAATGGCTTGGGTTAAGAAATAGAAGAAAATTAATGACACAGAGAATTCAGATTATGCTATATATAGATATGTATAACTAAATTTAGAGGCAAAGGCACATTCCATATGCTTCAGAAAGTAAGGTCAAACACTCTTTACTTTTTGTTTTAATGATGAGGAAACAGGCAAATAATCATGAGTAGAAGATAAGTTACCTGAAGATAACAAAATAGACATTACTGAGTTTGTCCTTCTCTACAAATAAGGTTTCCATGGCTGCATTAAACTGGATTTTATACTGAAAATATGAAGAAATTATACCAAAGAAGAATACCCTGTACCTTCAGTAATACTAATCTGTGCTGAATAGGAGAACCTTGAAAATTCTTGGACTATACCATGAGGACAAGGAAACACATTGAATCAGAAAAAAACACTGCTATGCATACAAAATAGAAATAAACTATATTTTAGCCAGAAGGAAGAATGCTCTTTTTTAATGCTGCTGTGGAGGAAAAAAGAATAATTAAAGAGAGTGTGGAATTTTACAAAGATGAGCTACTTTTACACCTGTCATCAGCCCTGCTGAGTTCCTGGTAATTTTCCTCTGCCCAGAGAACAGCCTACTGCCCTCAGTACTTTTTAAATATCTGGCCACACCCTCCAGCATAGAAAGTCACCACACAGAATGAACATGAGTGTTTCTGTTCAATTCCTTTGACTTCTTATGCTCTGGCTCATAAGAAATTTGTATTTCTTGTGAAATTTCTGAAAAATACTGTGATTAATGTTGCTTATCGTAGAAAGTAATCTTGTCATAATACTATTTATTTTATGGATATTTGATTTTAATTTTTCAATATCATATGCCAGCTATAACGTTCAGGTTGCCCAGTCTCCATCCATCCTGTCTGCATCTCTGAGAGGCAGAATCACCATCACTAGTAAAGCAAGTCAATATATTTTCAACTTTATGATTTGGAATCAAGAGAATCCAGAAGAGTTCCTAAACTCATGATCTTTTATGTATCCACTTTGCTATCTGGAGTTCCGACAAGGTTTAGTGGCAGTGGTTATAGAACATAGTTTCTCTTTGTAATAAGCTACCTTAAACCTGGAGATGTTGCAACTTATTACTGTTTGAAAGGTTTCACCTATACCACAGTGATACAAGTCATGACAAAACCACTCATAGAAGCAGAAACAAGAGTGTAAACATCCCCCAGATATTGTTGTTTGTTATTTTACCTTTTTACAGCATTTCTCAGATGCAACCAGGCTCAGAAGGTCACTTGGATGCTTCTGTGGATGGCAGTGGGAGACTGCTATGTACCCAACTCTCTACCATACCACCCCAATTTAGAAGTATGACAATGCTTCTCATAAATCATTAATAAGAGAAATCCACAAAGCTGACCACTCTGGATGTTACTGGGATACATTTAAAAAATCAGAAGTAACTTCAAAATTTAAGGAATGATTATTTTAATATAAGAAGTTATACTTTTATTAATAGCTATTAATTGTCTCAGACACTTGAAGTTACTGGAATAGATATTAAATAGTACACACTGTTTATCTCTAGAGAGTTTTCTACCCAGAATGTCTAGGTTGTCACACTGGGTTGTGCACAAGCCTGCTTAAAAATATAGGTATGTTATTCTCTTGTCAACACATCATATAGATACTGACAACAGAAACAATGGGGTTGTTACTTCCAAACTTGTAAATAATGACAGAAAAAGATAGATAATATGTGAATGAATTTTTGAGTTATTGTCCATAAATATCATAGGGAAAAAGCAGAAAAAACAACCTTATTTAAGACATATAATAAACAAAGAAATTTGAATGAAATATTTTTGCAATGTTAATTAACAGATTAATTAAAGACTACTAAATACAGATATAGCACTAAATTCCATTGATAGATAAAAATATTGCTGATCAAATTTGGCAAAAGGCAGTTAATCAGCTACTTATGCAGATAACTAGAAATGTGATTAGTTACTCTACAATTCACATGCAGTATATCTTTGTTAGAGAGTCATATGTAGTTTTGTGGGTTGGATCCTTTAGTCCTAGTGCTTGTCATATTCTTTCTTTAGAAATTTATCATTCTTGAAGCTATGCTATACCTAGTAAAGCTATTCTATTTTTATTTTTTTATTCCATGTATACCCATGTTCAGGCTCCTTCCTCACCACCACCATCACCACCTCTGCCCTTCCCAATCACTTACTGTTTTCTGCATTGGTTTATCTCCTCCCCAGTAAGGGCAGAAGGTCCCAAGGTCACAAGGTGCCTTAGCTAACATCCACTCCAGGCAGATCTGCTTTCCTTAGCCCCACATCAAGAATGAGTCAGGTTTTTCTCTGGAGGGAATGGGCTCCAAGGTGCCACTCCAAAGTGTTTCAGATCCCAAGATGTTCATGGGTTGTGGTTTGAAGCTTGGATATTCTTAGGTTTTTTTTTTTCCTCTAAAGTCCACCAATGATTGACTACACCCCTGGCTTATCTTTCTGAGTTTGTGAGACCTCGCTCAGGAGGACATTCTCCAAAACCATCCATTTACCCGCAAAATTTTAGGATATCATTTTTTTCTTACTGCTGAGTAGTACTCCATTGTGTAGATGTGCCACAGTTTGTTAATCCATTCTTCAGTTGAGGGGCATCTAGGCTGTTTCCAGATTCTTGCTATTATGAATAAAGTTGCTATGTATATAGTTGAGCTAATGCCTTTGGAGTACGAATTAACATCTTTTGAGAATGTCCTAGTAGTGGTATTACTGGATCTTTGGGGAGATTGATTCTCAATTTTCTGAGAAATCACCACACTGCATTCCAGAGTAGCTGAAGCAGCTTACACTTCCACCAACAACAAAGGAGTGTTCCCCTTGCTCCACAACCTCTCCAGCATAGGCTGTCATCTGTGCCTTCTGTCTTAGCCAATCTGACAGGTGTAAGGTAGTATCTCAAAGTTGTTTTGATGCATTTCTCTGATGGCTAAAGATGTTGAGCACTTTTTCACGTGCCTTTCAGCCATTTGTAATTCTTCTGCTGAGAATTTCCTTTTTAGTTCTGAGCCTCATTTTTTGATTGGGTTATTTATGGTTTGAGACTCTAGTTTCTTGAGTTCTCTCTATATTTTAGAGATCAGTCCTCTGTCACTTATAGGATTGGTGAAAATCTTTTCCCATTCTATAGGCTGTGGTTTTGTCTTATGTACTGTGTCCTTGGCTTTACAGAAGCTTCTCAGTTTCAGGAGGTCCCACTCATTGATTATTATTCTTAATGTCTGTGCTACTGGTGTTAGATATAGGAAGTGGCCACCTGTGCCAATCCATTGAAGGGTATTTCCCACTTTCTTGTCTATCAGGTTCAGCATGGCTGTGTTTATGTTGAGGTCTTTGATCCACTTGGATTTGAGGTTTGTACAGGGTGATAGGCTTGGGTCTATTTGCATTTTTCTACGCATTACCATCCAGCTATGCCAACACCATTTGTTAAAAATACTATCATTTATTCACTGGGAATTTTGGAGTTCTTTGTTAAAGATCAGGTGTTCATAGAATTTTGAGTTTATGTCGGGATCTTCAATTTGATTTCATTGATCCACAATCTGTTTTTATACCAGAACCAAGCTGTTTTTATTACTGTAGCTTTATAGTATAACTTAAAGTCAGGCATGGTGATGCCTCCTGAGGTTCTTCTGCTCAACAAAATTGTTTGGGCAATGCTAGTTTTCCTATTATTCCAGTTCCTGATCTTTGCAAGTCTGTAAAAAATTGTGTTGGGATTTTGCTGGTAAGTGCATTGAATCTATTTGTTGCTTTTGGCAGAATTGTCATTTTTACTATGTTGATCCTTCCTATCAAGGAACATGGGAGATCTTTCCATTTTCTGATAGCCTCTTCAATTTCTTTCTTCAATGATTTAAAGTTTTTTCTCAAATATATCTGTTTCTTCTTTGGTTACAGTTACACCAAGTTATTTAATGCTAGTTGTAGCTATTATAAAGGGTGATATTTCCCTTATTTTTTTTTCAGCCCTTTTATCTTTGGTGTAGAGGAGGGCTACAGATATCTTTGGATAATCTTGTGTCCTGCTGCCTTGCTGAAGGTGTTTATCAGCTGTAAAATTTCCCTGGTAGAATTTTGTGGACCACTTACGGCTTTTTCAGCATCTAAGGATATGATCATATAGTTCTTTTCATTTAGTTTGTTTATATGATGAATGACATTTACGGTTTTTTTGTATGTTGATCCATCCCTGCATTTCTGGGATGAACACTACAAAATCATGGTGGATGATATTTTTTATATGTTGTTGTATACCATTGGCTAGAATTTTGTTGAGAATTTTATCATCAATATTCACGAGAAAAATTGGTCTGAATATCTCCTTCTTTGTTTTGTCTTTGAGTGGCTTAGGTATTAGGGTAAGCTATTAGTATATATAAAACTTTAATAATGCTTCTAAAATACTAGGCACTTAAATATGAATTTTAAAAAATGTCATTTTCATTTTGTAAATTATTTACTTGATTGATCTGTAACTAGCCTCTCCTAAGTTTGTGAAAAAGCTTGAAATGGGGGGATAGAGGTGCATTCTTCTTGATTTATAGGCAACTGCTTCTATTATAAAGCTAAGGGATGTAAAATCCTGAAAAGATCCAGAAGTATTTTTAAATTATACAAAACAATGGGGTATCCATTATTACATTTTCATAGGTTTACATTTTCTACTTTGTTCTAAACATATTACAAAAACTTATAAATTTCTAAAATGTAAATGTTTAAAGCAAAGAGATTTTATAAGCTGTGAATTTTCTGTTTAGTCAGTGCTACTCTCCATATTATTCAGAATTGTCTTTGTGACCTTTCCCTGTATAATGACAGCGACAAAATAGATATTAATGTAAAACTATACTACTGTTCTCCTGCAGGAAATATCTGAGAAACACATACTTGCTGACCATTCTTTTGGAATACTATTGGGAGGAAAGGAGACTAACAGTAACAGACAGAACATGAGAGTAGAAAGAGAAAACAGATTAAATGGGTGAAGTTGGGGGGAATATAATGCATATATAGAAAGTTTGGCCTTGCTGTGTTACTATTTTGATGTGTCACATTTTTAGTTCTTATGTGAAAGGGGCTATTTAACCAGTTGTGCTTTGGATACAGTCAAAAACATTTTGACTAATAGAGTTAATACAGAGATGAAAGAAATACAAGGGAGCATGGACATCAATATGGTGATGTTGCCACAGAGAAGTGATAGCTACACAGTCTGGAATAATCAGTGAGTAAAGATTCCCTTAAATAATATCTGGAGCCTCAACATCCACAGCCTAAACTTGATTCATTGGCCCTCATTCTATAATCCATTTTTGATAATCGTTAGATGCTGCATCAACTTCATTTAAAGTACAAATGTTGATAATTTGTTCCTAGATTCCTTGAAACAACTAATAGAAATTTGACTGAAAGAACAAAGTAAGTTAAAGCTTCTTAGCCTGTTTTGATCTCCTGGTTTAATTTTCCAGTGATTTGCTTAAAGAGATGGAATATATTACACTGTAGGAAGAAAGTACATGAATTCCCTTAGTGTATCATGCAGCTCATGATGGCTGTGCATTATACATTGAATATAGTTAAGCCCAGATCCTGTAAATCTCTGCTGATTATTATATGTCCACATGACAGCCTACTACATGTGTACTTCTTGAATAATCTGGACAAAACTTGTGCAGATGTCAGTTAAAATCAAGACAATGCATGATCAGAAACCTTTCTACTCAGGTGCAAAGGGTACAGATACAATGGGTTCTAGATGAGCAGGGTTAACTCCTGGGATTTTTCCAGTCCTAGTAGTTGCCATTGTGGTTTGGTCTTTTAGAAAACTCCTATAGAAAGATTATTAATTGTGAGTGTATTTTTAATTAATTTTGTAATTTAAAAAGCTAGATGTGACATTCTGATGACCCAATGTCCTCTCTGTTGGCATTTCTAGGAGACAGTCACCATCACATGGCAGGCTAGTTAAGATATTAACAAACAGCTACATTTACTGACACAAGAAGAACCAAGGAAATGTTCTAAAGATTCTCACCTATGATGAATTCTCTTTGCCATCTTGAG
>PVIH01031778.1:0-10414 GCA_004025045.1 Sigmodon hispidus | reverse complement strand
GACTTGTATGAATATAGCATAATAAGACACATGTTGAGATTCTATCCTGAACATGTAACTACCATTTTAGTGTTGAATTATGTATCAAACCCATATTATAGAAATGGAGTTGCTATGACTCTGCAACAGGCTTGTGTTAGAGAGATATGCAAACCTTTTGTATTAAGAGTGCTGTATCACTATATTAGAAATAGCAACTTGTTATACCATAAAAACAAAAAAACTACACCGTGTTACAAAAACATTAATACATCAGGCAGCATATTTGAAATATTGTAAATCCTCACCCCTGCGAGGGTCATAGTGATCCCTTTTATGTTGAATCCATTTCAGGGATCAGGGGATGGAATGTAAAGAGCATAAAATGGAAGTCCTTTTGGACAAGTTCAGGCTAGCCTGAGTGACATAATGTGTGAAGACATAAGATAGAGGTTCAGAGGGGAGCAAAGATAAGCAGAAAGTCACCCTCCTAGCACTCCACCCAAGCCCACTCTGGCTATCAGGAGTTACAGAGTGAAAGGCTGGGTGAGTGAGACAGATAGATAAGTGAGGAGGATTACCTCACCCAGTTGCTAGGGTGATGCGGCCTGACCAGACCCGAAGCCTGCTGAGTTTGACCCCAGCCTTGTGACTGAAGTGAAAAGGACTCCAGCCAGCCCTCAGAGGCTAACACCTGGAAACTCTGAGGAGGCTCTGCAGTCAAACTCCCTCCAACCCTGGTCGTCTCCCGGGACGCTGAAGGACCAGATTCCATATCCTAGGCACGGGGAAAACACGGCTCTGAGCAAATTGCTGCCCGAACCAGCGACTGAGGACTGACTACTCCCACCCCGTGGGCATTGACAGAAAGTGTGGACATAACGGCAAGAAAATGTAGTATGATTATATTAATGTATGATTATATTAATGTGTGATCATATTAATGTGTGATTAATGTGTTTGATGTGGATTGTGTATTCTGAATAAGCATCAGTAAAAGATTATTGAACCGCCATTGAGTGTCTGGGCTTTCTGTCCAATTCGTCTGCTCGTGACACATGGTGTCCAGACCACACATTTTAAAAATAGAAAATACTTTAATCAAAGTAACTTATTCTAGTTTTATCTGGTTAATACTTGAACTGAAGGAAAATAGTATCCTGAACAGCATCACTCAGAAGCCACTCGTCCTGTGCCTTTTGGTTGTTATGTTTTTCCCTGGATTGGTTTCCTTATTTCTTTGAAAAGCAGGCAAATTCTACTATGTAGCACCACACTTAGCTCCTTGCTTATTGTTTAATGTAATGATTTTAAAATGATCTGCTGGCTACTTACCTCAGATGATGTTGGGCTCACCCATACTGAGCCCACTACTAGCACCATGCCTTCTTCCCCATTAAGCCAAGATAAAATTGTCAAAAAGTTTGAATGAGTCAATATTTGGTCAACAGTGTTATGAGTAAATCATTTTGATTTCTCTGGAGTTAATAACTTACATGTCTTTTTGTCTCATTTGCTCAATTTTTTTAATGGACTAACCATTAAATCTTCCCAAGCACCCTACAGAACTCTAAAGTATATCACAGTAGCTTCTCTGGACAGCATTTTAAAGGTGTTCTCCAGCCTCCCATCTCCCTCAGAGGCAGCTATGGCCTGAGCTTTCCTTTTTCTGAATGCATTGTGTTTCTCCCATCATCCTTCTGAAACAAGGTGGATTTTTTTTCTTTTTTCTATCATCATGTTCTTATTTGTTTTAATACAAGTCACCACTTTACAGATTCTGAGAAGGCATAGCTCATATGGCCTTTGAAAGGATGTTGCATATTTGTAAATGGCCATTCTCTTACCTAATTCAACTGATACATAGACTCCTCTGCTACAAATAGAGTAATGGATTGATAGTGAATATCCCTTTGAAATATTTGTAAAGAGATTCAAGCTTTATTTTTGTCTCTTTCTCTGTCTACCTGTCTGTCTCTCTCTGTGTGTCTGTCTGACTCTGTCTCTATCTCTCTGGGGGCTGTGTATGTGTGCAAGCCCATGGATGTCATAAAGTATGAGTGCAGTTCAGAAGACAGCTTTCAAGAATGGATTACATCCTTTACTTCCTTCTATCATAGGTTCCAGAGACCAAAACTGGTTTATCAGTCTTTCTTCGGCAGCAAGGACTTTTATTTGCTGGGTCATCTCATGGGTCACTTTCTTCCAAATTTTGAAACTAATTCTTTTATTATTGTCCAAATTTAATCAACACTTGATGAATGCTATTTTTCTTTTCTATGAAAATATCATTTTCTCTCAGTACACATTTAGGGTATTTGCTTTATACATGACTTCCTTAAATTCACATATATTTCTAAATATTAAAATCATTTTTTTATTATGTTGGACACTCAGTAAACCCCTTTCCTTTATTGTTTCCTGTAATTCTGTGACTAGAACTGAGGACTATGTCACACAGTGGGCAAATGTTCTGCCCTTAAGCTCTCAAGAAACTTTCAATATGCAAAATTCATGTCCTTCAGTTTTGGGGATTTTTATTCAATTCAATTTTTGTGTTGTCTTTGAAATTTTCTCCCCTCTATATTTACTAGTTATTTTATGGGATTCCAGTTAAAATGGAGGCAGTCATGTGGTTCAATTTTCATATATTTTCAGCCTTCCTTTCCATCAAGATTTCCTTGACTTACATGTTTTACTGACTTAAAATTATACTTTCAAATTATTAATTTCAATCAGTCTTCCCTGTTGCCTGATTTTCATAGAGCCCTATCTTGTTCCTGGCTATAGTATCTTTCTGAAGATGCTAATGAGGCTTTCTAAGTTACTTTGGCAGCCAGCATAGTCCCCGCCTCTTGGGCTCCCTTTTTCAGCTCATCTGTGTTAGTCTTTGTGTTTTATGCAGGAAGGCTGCCTCAACTCTCTCATGATCTTTGGCCTTCTGGTTATATTTCAAGAAAAGAAGTGAAAGGCTGTCTGGAATCTGTATTCTTCCTTGGAGCTCATCTACTGCTGGGCCCTCCAAAGATGAGCAGGCAAGGAGCTATTTATCCTTTGGCTTTTTTCCTGAATGACCAAGGGCTATTGCTGGAGGACTTTTTGTCTTGAGCCAGGCAACTTTCTCCAGGCAAGAGTCTTTCCTTCTCTTGCCAGGAGGCTGCAATCTTGGCTGCCACAGTTCTGGAGAAGGTCCAGTAAGCATTACCTTTGGGATCCGCCTTTCTGCTTTCAAGCAGTGTTTCAACTCTCTCCTGTGGTGAATCCTGGAGGCCTCTTTTCAATTCTTCCAAACCAAATCTAACCTTCATGCTAAAGTGGCAGGTCTGCAAGATTCTGGGGTCTGAAATGTCTAACAGAGAATTTCTTCCAGTCCATCACTTACAACACTCGTGATTTCTGTCCTTCAAGATACCCTGTATCTCTCTTTCCTAAGGCCACCCTATGCTGAGTCTTGTGGGGATAAACCTATTTAGCTCTGGCTGTCATGTACTTCTGTAGACACTTATATCACAATAACCTTTACTAAACTGTCACCCATTCTTGTTTTTTTTTCAAAGAAATTCTCACATCCTGCCCATTTCCATTTCCTCTTAATAGATTTCAAATTCTTGAAGCTTATGTCTTTCAATCCCTTTGCCATCATTTCTAAGAGGTTTCTGAAGACACTAGAGTTCAGGCCTCTGTGTTACCTGCATATTAGTAATATTCATAATTGTCATTAAGCAGAGCAGATGACAAACACAATTGTCTAAATACTTGGAACACCAGGCTACCAGGTGTAAAGATACAGCCCTATAGACAGGTGTACTGCACATGTTAGCTACAGCTGCTGAGGTGTGTGGTGAAGGCAAATGGCAAGAGTCCCATCTATTTGATTCCTTCATGTAAAGCAACACAGAAGGGCTAGTGAGCCCCACTTCCCAAAAGGCAAGGCAAATAGAAAAGGAAAAGTACATTCCAAAAGCCAACAAATCAAAGACTCAAGTGAGGACCAAAGCCCAGTTCCCAACACTTTGACCTTCTCTATTCACCACCTAGACATAAATGTTCCCTTTGATTATTGCTGCAACGGTTACTGACCACATTAGCAGCATCCCAATTTAGTCTCGAAACTGGGTAAGATTTACTCTAGCAAATGTAACTAATCTCACAACATCATACCACCTTTCACTTGATATTTTTGCCTGATACATATTTAGCCAAATACAGTCAGCCCTCCAAACCCATGGCTTTACTTTCACAGAACAAAAAATTTGGGGGAGGAAAAAATCAAGCTATGACTATGTGAACACATGCTGTCTTTCCTTTTCTTGTTCTTATTCCCCAAGTAGCATACCAACTATCTGCATAACATTTACATTGTATTAAGTGTTTAAAGTAATCAAGAGATGATTTGAAGTCTACAGTAGGTAGATAACATATGGAAATGCTCTGTCAATCTATATGAAGGACTTGAGTATCTCCAATCTTAACATGCACTGCGGTCCTGGAACCAAACCTAGCAGAGAATAAGGATCAACTACATTAGAGAAAATCACACCATAGTTTTTGTCATTGTGTGAATCCCCACTGCAAAGTTCTTAAGAAAATCTAGGATATTTTATGTAGCAGAGGAATATCTGCTCCCCGTTTCCCATGGTGAAGAGGTGGAGATGGAGGACCACATACAGCTTGCAGTAAGGGAGCAGGCAAGGCCCACCCCTAGCAGACTCCTGATTGTGTAGCTTCCTGATTGGCTTGCTCCTCCCACTCACTCCTTCTGAGTCTCTTACACTGCACTCACATTTCCTGTCCTCTTCCTGATCTGTATGGAGCAGCCTCTCTCTACCCTTCTCCACCTTCTGGAATGAAAAGTCTACTCTTTTCTCCTTGACTGTCTTGTTAGACAGTGAATACATGTCTATTGATTTGCATTAGGCAGAAGGAAAAGGAAAGAGAGGGGGAGGGGAGAAGGAAAAGAAGAGTACACAGTCACTCCCTCCCTGACTTCATGACTGCCCAGGGGCTATGTTCAATCAGTAACAGAAAATTTTACCGAAGTCTCTTCCTTCTCCCACCAGTCCCATTCTACCTCTGTAGGATACTAGCTGCTGTTTTATCAACCCAGGCCTAAATCCTTCAAAAAACCAAAGACTTTTGCCTAGCAATAGCCACCTACCTGCTCTGTCTTAGCATCTAGTGCACCCTCACTGACACTGACCCTTTGTGTGAGGCACTGGACCAGGATAGCAGAGTAAGTAAATGATGGGAGATTCAGAAGACCTAACTGCTGCCAAGAGCTAGCCCTAGAGACTGAGTGACAATGCCTTTAGTGCACTGACTGCTTTTGCTGATTTTAAAAGTTCAACTACCAAAAAAAAAAGTTCAACTACCACACTGAAATCTCAAGAACTGAGTGGCGTTTTGCTTTTTCTTTAGGATTTAATTTTTCTTTCTTGATTTTCTTTATAAAATTTGGGGGCATGCTATGTGCTTCTGGGAATAAATAGATCTTCCCAAGAACACAGATGCTGAGGTAAAATGAAAAAGAATGACTCAAGTAGGTTGACTGCACTTTGAGCTGATGGAGGGCAGAGCAACTTTGAGTAGATTTGTTCATTACTTAAAGTCTTGAACATGAAACCCAATGGTCTCCTGATTTCTATTACCAAAAAAGGTTTCAAATTGGCCAAGAAGGTTGGGCCTGAGGCCCTGACAACTGTAAAGCAAGAAAGATTATTAAGCCAATCAGTTTATTGACCCTCATATCCTTCCTAGATAAAACCCTTGTTGCATGGCATCAATAATACCAAACTGCATATATTTCTACTGAGATGCATGGGTGGAGAAAGCAGAGCATAGTTAATACTGTGGCACAATACAAAACAGGCAGTCAGGGGGAGCTTGTTGCTAATGACACACACACACACACAAATGGCCTCTTCAAGCATTCCTTTCCACCAACATACTCAGGACACCTCAAGATGTCACTGATGCATGTACCTTGATTAGTATTTGCTATTGCAGTCCAATCTGAACTCACTGAGAACTTCAGTCCAGAATTAGGGCCCTTGTGGACTCTTCATCTGTACTATCCTTTCCCCTCACCAACATGGTAGCATGTTAAGATCGATCTCAGAAAATAAAGTATTTTGTCAGGACCTAAGATGTCAGCAATAGGGAACTGAAGAATACAGACATAGACAAATTAGAGCAGACAGTATAGCAGTGACCTAGGTTCCCTGTGGCCCTGCATCTCCCTGGCTCCAACTTTCAACCCATAATTTAGAGTATGAGTGCCACACGATGTCCACAATCTGAGGTCTCTCAGCAGCAGTGTCTTGTATTTTTTTAACCACTAAAGCTTTAACAGGCACCTTGAGTCATCTTTTCAGTCATCTTCCTTTTTAAGGGCTTTCAGTGAAGGTCTAGCTTCTGGGGTCCAACTCTTTTTAGTGTGTGTACCAGGGGCTTCCAATAGAAATCCTAAGCAATGCATTTGCTCCTGTTCCATGTGGTTTTGCCCACAAGTATTTTGTAAATGGAGTATCCTGTTGGTATTGAAACATCTGCTCATACAGATTTTTGTGTCAAAAAAAGTTTCAGTTGGTTCTTCATTCCATATAAATAAAAACTGTAGAGCCACATCAGACCCACTTCATTCATATACATCATTCATATACATAGTTGTCCTTCCATAAACCTGACATTTAGACCCAAGAAAACACTACTGGAATATTTGTGTTTGTCTGGTTTTTGTTGCTGTACCAAAATACCTGAGACTTAGAACTTCATAAAGCAAAGAGATGTAGTTAGTTTACAGGTTGGAATGCTAAAAGTCCAAATCAGGTGATCCCATATTTTGCACCTCTAGAAAGAATTTGATATATTAACTGGGTTGCAACATTGATGTGGAATGTCTTTCTGTATGCTGTGAATATGCTTTATTATTATTGGTTAATAAAAAACTAGTTTGGCCTATGGTAAGGCAGCTTAGAGGCAGGCAGAAAATACAAGCATAGATAAAAGATGAAGTGGGGAGGGGGTGGCAAGGAGATGCTGTAGGCTGCCACCCAGAAAACAAAATAAAATAAAACACAGGTAAAGCTACAGAATAGGTGGCAACATAAATTAATAGAAATGGGTTGAGTCAAGTTATAAAAGCTAGTTGGTAATGAGCCTGAGCTGTAGGTCAAACAGTTTATAATTAATATAAGCCTCTGAGTAATTATTTTATAAGAAGCTTCAGGATCATGTGTGGAGAGCTTTGTTCAGGCCAAGGTGCCTGAATGGGACAGAAAAACTTCACACTACACATTGTGTATGGCTTTGTGGCCAGTGGATGTAGGAAACTGAAGGGTCATTTGGTAAATTATGGAGCTGGGCTGACTGATTCAGGAGCCAGGCTTAGGCTTTCTGTTTTGGATTTTTAGGTATCAATAATTTATTGAACTTTTATTTTGAATTATTTTAATTATAGCATTTCAAAAGAAGATCTAATTCCACACAAAACAGAAAGCTCTAAAATGTACCCATTGCATTACTAAAAAAAAAAAAAAAAAGTGGTAAGAAAAAAACAGAAGTCCAATTCTGATGCCTAGTTTTGCCACCACATGCATACAATTACACAAACCTAGCCAGTTTGGAGCCTTAAAGGTTTCTTATACACTGATGCAATATGAGGAGAAAAACAGTACATCATGAACAGAAACTAAGTCCTAAATTATTGCCATCGTCACACCACAACTCTCACTCCAAAATAGTGCGAAAGAAACAGCTGACCACACCCTCTAGATAATTTTTGATGTAAATCTGGTGCTAATGAGGTCAGAAAAAAATATGGTATGGCAATCTTTCTAAAATATTCCTTTCAAATGCATGGTGCAGACTACCAAGCTTGAAGCTTCTTAGCAGTTAGGGTTAGGACACCAATGTTTGATGCTGACATTTTCATCCATGGACACAGAGCAGATTTATAAAAGGCCTATACATTATTAGCCTCCTCTTACAGCCATTTGTAGATTTAATGACAACAACAGAATCAAAAATACCTGGCATCTCTTGAAGCACTCCCCTCCCCATCAACTGTACAGGTGAGAAGACCACTTTGGGAATTGGATTCCTTCTGTACCTTTGAAAATGCAATGCCTTAAAGCTAAGTAACCCTTAACCTAGAAGCCTAACATTGTTTAGCAATTCCTCTATCCCTGAAATACAGCATTAAAAGGTACACTACTTTCTGAAGAAAGGTGTAAGGCAAGATAGCTTAATATTAAGTATTGTACTATATTCATTTATGCTTGAAATTCTAGTCTAGACCAAGTTTGTGGTCCTCTGGAGTGCTGCTGCTCTTACTGTCCAGCAGAGCTGATAGCATCATTTTGATACTTTGCTTTAGGGTCTGGGTATAACTTCAGTCAATCAGGCTGGAGTCATTCACTTGGGTTCGAAGGCAGACACAAGGTCAGTTGCCTGCTATTAGAAAGGAGTGTCTGTCTCTCTCTTTTTTTTAATGTTATCCTCGTGAGACTGACAGCCATATCTAGCTTCATTTTTACTTCTGGAAAATGGAGCCACCAAATTCTGTCCTTCCATTCATCTATCTGTCCTGTAGTCAACTTTGATGTTGCTTTGGGTAACTCTGGTCTCAAAATCCATCTGGTAACCAGCCAAGAAGCCATCAGTCCAACACCAAACAGAAAGCCCAGAGATGTTAAAGTTCATGTAACAACTAGGTATGTTCTCTCACTTACTGATACCTTGTCTTGATATTAGCACTGTCCCTCACTCCCCAACTTCACTGCCTGGTGTTTCAAGAGATGAATCAAAGGTCAGATTCCGTATTTGCACAAGCAGGTCTTCCATATTGCTCTTGAGTCCAGGGTGCTGTAGGTCCACTTCTCCATATATGGCAGGTGGCTGGCTATATATGATGCATCTGTATTTAGTTTTCAGACTGCCATGGACTTTAGTAGTCTCATTCAAATCAATCCTCAGACTTTTTTTCACAACCAGTATTATTAAGACAAACTTATATCCCTTGGTGATGATGATATCACAGATGGATTTGCTTAGATGGGTACAAGCAGGCAGCACCTACCTCTGGGGATTGATTGCACTGAGGATGAAGGAAGTGCCTAGGCTTGAGTTTTTATGATATCCATCCTCAAGTTAGCTAATTGAAGTCCCATGAGAACCATACTATTCTTTCCGCAGGACATCACCTTCTATGATTTAATTATCTATTACTTGAGCTTATGTCTTAAAGATTCTATGACATGGCCTATAATAACATGGCCACTAAGCTTTCAACCTTCCTGATAAACTTGTTTTGTGAGAGGTTGAGGTTACTAGTCTGAATATCAAAGTACACTCATCAGAAAGCTTTCATTGGAACTCTTTATATTTTTTACATAATATTGGCTTCCCTAGAGGTTAATTCATGTTCCCTATAACTTGTTAAAAGATACACAGATAGATCAAAAGTCCCCTGTGACCCTATAAATTTATCTGCCCATAGAGGGTCCAGCTGGAAGGTATAATTTCTGTGGCTTCTTCAAGGCAAACCAATGGGTTTCAGTACTGATCAGGGCAAGGAATCAGTATGGTCTGTGTGCAGATACCAACACTATGCTTTAGAATGCAGACAAAAAAATGAATAAAAGAATAAAATCCTTCAAAGATATGACAGGCTGAAAAATCCTTGTACAAAGAGCTGAGCTGGTAAACTCTGCAGAACTTCTTCTGCTTATTCTTCATGATCCCTCATCAGCTATCTCTTAAATACAGATCTGTGGGAGAGTACCTGAAATCAAAAGGATGGTTTGAAGGAAAGTCTCTGCTGCCCAGAGGACACAAAGAAAAGAGAGAGGGAGGAAGGCAGGAGAGTGAAACAACAGATGCCACAGAATGAAAGCCAAAAGGAGGGACATAGACTTTAGCTTCAGAAGAACAAGGTGCTGGAGCAGAAAGACATCTGCAAATGTAGTCCTCTACATTGGACAAGTGGTCTGTCTGTGTCGAAGATCCTTGAGGTCCCATGAGATGCAGATAGGGAAACATCATCCTTTTTTTAATTAATTAATTTTTTAAGTATTAAACACAATTGGAAAATTCTTAATCAAATTAAACAAAAAATAGAAGACCTACTTCAATAAAACTAGAAATCAAAAGGCAAACATTATAACAGATATAAGTGAAATTCCTGAAAATCATAAAGACATACATTATAACTGTCTTGATATATTGAAGATTCTAAAAAAACTGATAAGTTTTGAGATAGCAAAATTAAACCTAAATTCAATGAATGATTTTAACTAATGCATACTTTGTAACCTGGAGATACTTGAAATACTAATAAAATACTCCATACTAAAAGTGAAAAACAGCAGTAACAGAAACAAACTCAAGAAAATAAGGGCTTACTATAGAATTCTACTATAACTTAAAAACTAAG
>PVIH01031777.1:0-10415 GCA_004025045.1 Sigmodon hispidus | reverse complement strand
CTTTCATAGATTTGTTCATCTCTTCCAATTTTTTGTTTGTATTTTCTTCTATTTCTTTAAGGCTTTTTTTCATATCTTCCTTGAGAGCTTCGATGATCATCAAAAAGGAATTTTTGGTGTTGCTTCCTTCTGTTTCCTCTTCATTGCTCAGTTCAGGTCTTGTATTTGTAAGATCGCCACTCTCTTCTGGAGTTACCATATTGTCCTTTGTAGTATTATGTAATTTTTTGCACTGACGTTTGTCCATGGCTTCAGTGGTTCACGATTAGATGGGTCCTGGGCAATTGTGGCACTCGGGTTTGTGTGCCTCCTGTCACCTTTCTGGTCAGGGTCTGATTCTGTCTTTCAGAGCCCCCCTGCAGATGTTGGTTTGCTCAGTTCGAGGTCGTGGTGGGGAGCCGTGCAGATTTCCTCAGCAGGAGCTGTGGATGTGGTCAGGGGTAGAGTTTACCTGCCCCTGCTCCAGAGTGCGCTGGGATTCTGCAGACAGCACTCGGTCCCGGGAGCGGAACCGAAAGCAATGGGAGCTCAACTCTCCCTCCCAGGCTGGGATATAGGCGCTGAGGCCTCTTGCCCCCTCCTCACCTCTGGGCGGGGTCTGAGTCTGTCCTTCAGAGACCCCTGCAGTTGTTGGTTCGCTCAGTTCGAGGTTGTGGTGGGGAGCCGTGCAGGAGCTGTGGATGTGGTCAGGGGCAGAGTTTACCTGCCCCTGCTCCAGAGTGCGCTGGGATTCTGCAGACAGCACTCGGTCCCAGGAGCGGAACTGGAAGCAATGGGGCGTATATGGCCTTTTTAAGGGCTCTATGTGGGGGCCCCCTGGCTTCTAAAGAGCATTGGGGTAGTTGTCCCTGATTGGCTAGGAAGAGAACAAAGGAAATGCCTTTTGGAGTCCTGTAGCCTGTTTTATGAGGTAGCATGCCTTTAGTCACGTGAGAGACTGTATCAGGACCAACAATAATGATTTGACTTGTAAGTATTTAATATTGTCTCAGAAAGATAACAAATTTATTTACTTATTTATTTATGTATGTATGTATTTTCTTTCCAGCTTTTATTCCATTTTGGAATGTACCTGAAGCTAGGCTTACCTTGAAATCTTTAACCTCTGGCTTTAACTGTCCCAGTGCTAGATGGACAGATTTCTTTCTTATGTGAGTTATAAAGTCCAGGAGAATTTTCTGAGCCTCCTTTTTGTCTCTCTATATTTTAGGGCCATCTTTTCTTTATGGTGCATATTAATTTGTCTATCCACCCACCTACCTAACCCACACATCCACTCACTTATCCCTCCAGCCACACACCCATCCACTCACTGATCTATCCATTCATCTATCCATCCATCCATTTATTTACCACCTACCTACACACCCACCCACTCAGCTCTTCATCCTTATACTCATCCACTGATCCATCCACTCATCCAGGACCAGGCATTATAGCACAGCTTTTGCGTTTGGGCCAGGCCATCCAATAAAGCAGGGATGTGGTGGCCAAGACCTCAGGAGGGAGTAATTTATGTGGCCACTAACTGGAGTGAGATACACTGATTAGTGACATCCAGATGTAACATTTGTAGAAGAAATGGCAGGAAGCAGAGAAAGGTTTTGTTAATGATGTCCATTTTTACTCTGAGAGAAAGAGAGCTCAGGAACAAGAGTCTCAGATTTAGTAAATAAAAATATAGGACACAGTAAATGTCACATGGGTCACTTACTAAAAAGGTATTCATTGAGCTGGGTGGTGGTGGCACATTCCTGTAATCTCAGTGCTCAGGAAGAAGAGGCAGGTGGATTTCTGTGCTTGTGAAGTCATTCTGGGATCTACAGAATGAGCTCCAGGACAACCAGGGTTGCTACACAGAAAAGCCCTGTCTTCCCCCCACCACCTCCCCAAAGAAGGTATTCACGGTTATCTAAAACTTAGATTTAACTGAGGTGTCCTGAATTCTGTCTCCGAAGTTTAGGAGCCTCTTAGAAAGAAAGGGGACACTGTGTGAGAGTTAACCAAACACAGAGGTTAGAAACCAGAAAACCCGATGGGAGGGCTTTGTAATGAAATTCAGGTTAGCAGGTGAATGGGCTTACACACAGCCGGTGACTTCAGAAACAAGGTCACAGATACTCCTTAATGATACCGTTCATCCAGCTTCTCTGTTCTTTTATCCTCCCCACTTATGCTTTCAAGAGAGCCCAGACAGAAATTTGTAAAAGAAAGATGTACTGATTATGGATTAGAATCCCAATCACAGAATGTGTTAGCATAAGAATATTTCATTCCACACTTCTCAAATATGCCATAATGTATTCACCCAAAGCAATAAATCCTGAGCTGCAGGAGTGAATTATAAACAAATGATAGATGCCTGTGCTTGGCTCTCTAAAGAGGCAAAGAGCAGATAATTCAAAAAGAACAGATTTTATTGGAACGTCAATAGTTTTCATGACACAGATACTTAAGCTACTCATTTCCAACATACCCATATAAAGAAAGTGATGAAAAGTTTTGTTTTTTAAGGAAAAGATAATTTGACAGATGGAGTCTTTTTATGGGATCAGTAGAAGTGATAAAATTGAATAAATTACCAAGATTTTATCTCTGTTCCTGTAATTCTCCCTAAAGATTTAGCGATGGCAGATTGAATCAACTAGGAAATAAATTTTCAAGTTTATAATGTGTCTAAAACAGAAATTAAAGACCAACTTCTAGCCTTTTTCAGAGTGCTGTGCCTTTCAGAGACCTGGCAGAGTTCATCAAATGGACCAGCACTGCAGTCACTAGGGATTCCCTAGAAATTATGCAGATGGTTCACCGTCTATTATTATTATTCGTGTCAAAGAATAAATAGAAATGATTGTGGACTTTAAAAACAGGGCAACTTAAAAACAAAGACCAAAACTCTAGGTGATTTTTATATGAAATGCTTTATCATGAAGCTGGATTAGAGTTTTAATCAAATTGAATCACGGTCTTTGGTTAACAACATGATTTTTATTTTAGAGTCATGTGATCTTGTTACATAACATCATTTGTGCTGGTGAGGTGATGGACTGGAGTTAGAGAGTCCTTGGTAGGCAGACAGATCTGGGGCCAAGAATGGTCAATCAAGGTGAGCCTCCACGGAGGCTGGCTTCTCCCTCATCCTCAGAGGTGAGGTAAAAGCCTGGCAGCTTTAAACAGGGGCTGCACAAGTTTTCTCAGCAGCAGACCCCTGCTGATGAACTCACAAGTTCAAAGTGTCACACAACAGTCATGGGCCAGTCAATCATCCTGTCTTACTTGAAGCTAACTCTAAATTACAGAGGAAGACCCTTCAGAGACTTTAGAAAATGCCAGCCTTCAAGAAGCGGTACTTAGGCTTCCTGAGCTGGCTCTGCTTATTGGAGGATCTTTATTCCTCTGTGTCTGCAGCATGAGCGTGTTTCCTTAAAAAAAGCCTTTCTTAACTGCTGACTGTCTGCTCCTGTTTGCTGTTTGCAGTTCCTCCAGGTATTACCTGACCTGCCCTCAAGATTTTTTCCTACCTTTTAACTCTTTAACTGGCAAAGAAAATGAGCATGATCAACACTCCCCAGACAGTTATACCATGAGGACCCCTGCTTGGGCGACAGTGGGCTATTTTATTGGCAGGGCATGTGAGCCTTACTTTGAGAGAAGCATTAATAGAGCAGTTGTACCTTCTTCTCATATAATAACATCCTAGCACCGCTTCTGCTTCAGTCCATTTTCTGTTGCTGTAACAAAATGCTGGAAGCTGGGTATTTTATAAAGAAAAGATTACTACGCTCACAGTTTTGAAGGCTAAGTGTTGAAGATTGGGGAGCCCCATTTAGCTTCTGGTGAGAACCTCATTGGCAGGTTGGGTTGAATCACAATAGCTGGAGGGGATGTATGAAAGCAGCTGATGAGGCAGGAAGCCCGAGAGATTGAAGGACTCTTTGTGCAATTATGCTTGAGGATTTTCATTTGGCTTCCTGAGAACAGAATTAGCTACTTAGAGGTCAGCTTCCTCTGTAATCTTTCACTATACATCACTTCTTCAAGCTTCCATTGGCTCAACACTGCCACACTGAGAACCAAGCTTCTACCACGTGAATCTTTGATGAGACACCTAAAATCAAAGTAGCTCTGCTCAGCAGAAACTGGGGCAAGGTGGGGTGGAATGGGATATAATTACTAAGAACCATCAGTAGTATTGCCTAGGGGAGGCTGATAAATTCTGTGCCCTCCTCACAGAGAGGTGAGAACCTTGAGACCCAGAGATGAGAAGCAACTTTAAACTGTACTCAACTGAGTGCCAGAACCCACGTCTCCTTGATTAGCAATGAGCAAAGACTGACATTCAAAGCCATAGAAAACAGGATGGACCATCAAGGGTTGCTGGGCACAAGTCAGCCAGCACTGTTGTTTCAATACTAGCTTTTGCTATACTCTAAATTCAGACTTTTGCAGGACATGGTGGCACACACCTTTAGCCCCAGCACTCAGGAGGCAGAGACAGGTGGATCTCTAGGAGTTTGGAACCAGCCTGGTCTACATAGTGAGTTCCAGGCCAGGGAAGGCTGTATAGCAAGATTCTGTACTGAAAAGAAATTAGATTTACATTGGCTATGTGTACTATGCTGTGTGATTTTTCCTTTGTGTCAGATCATCTTCTATAGCTAAAGCTTTGTAAGGCTACGCTACTGACACTGTACCTACTGATAAGAATGTAGGGTGAAGAGGGTATACCATGAGAATCAGCTGTTGTGTGGAATGTGTTAGTTCCGCGTGCGCATGAGTGCAAGTACACACTAACAAGGCCACACACTAGAGTTTATTTAAGAAAAGAGTCCTAGGCAGGTATAGAGACAGAGGACCAAGACAGAAGTCAGGGAACAGAGAAGAAAAGGACCGGAGCACGTGCTCGCAGTCACTTTTTTTTTTTTTTTTTAAAGACATTTTTTTAAAAACTTTATTTATTTATTTATTTATTTGCCTTGGTGTTTGCCTTGGAACTGGAACTACAGACAGTTGTTAGCTGCCATGTGGGTGCTGGGAATCGAACCCGGGTCCTCTGGAAGAGCAGAGGGTGCTCTTAACCGCTGAGCCATCTCTCCAGCCCCGCTCGCAGTCACTTTTAAGGGAAGGGGCGTGCACGGGTATGCGTCATGGGTCCAGGGAGATGCTTCCATATGCAGTGCTGCAGGGTTTACGTAGCCATGCCCAGGGGTGTGTCTCTGTGCAAGGTGCATCCCACCTGAGCCGAGGGGCTCAGCTATGTGGAATGCCAGGAATCATCACAGAATGAGTTTATTGATTTTTTTAAATAAAAAAAAAAGCTGACTCTTGTTTTCTGCTATAGTTTTTGGTCGATGGCCTCTCTTGTCATTTGTAAATGTTTCCCTTTGTTCATGTATGCAAACTCTATATAATTGGTGATAAAATCATGAGATTAAGATTCTTAATGCTTGACAATGATTTATGCCACAGTGTATTTGAAGGAGGTCCACTTTCATCTCTACATTGCTGTAGGTTATGTTATGATTATTGTTGTTTTGGTTCTTTGTGAGATACAGCTTCACTGTCTCGCCTTGGCTAACCTGGAACTCAGTATTTAGCCCAGGCTGGACTCTGGCTGACAGTTCTTCTGCCGCTACCTCCTAAGCTGTCCTGGTTAATTTTTGTCCAATTGACACAACATAGAATTATCTGAGAAATTATTGAGAAACTGCCACTATCAAATTGGCCTGTAGGCAAGTCTGTGGGGACATTTTCTTGGATTAATGATTGATGTGGGAGAGCCCAGACTATTGGGGTGATACCCTCTTGGGAAAGTGGTCCTGGGTGATATAAGAAAGCTGGGCAGCCAAGAAGAGTAAGCCAGTAAGTACTGTGGTCTCTGCATCAGCTCCTGCCTCCAGGCTCCTGCCCTGAGTTTCTGATGGACTAGAGAGAGTTAGCTGAAATAAGTGCTGTGCTAACAGACATGTGCCTCCATGACTGGACTTACGGTAGGCCTCGTGTAGGATTTCAGATCCCTGAGTGAGAATGGCTGTGTATAGAAGAGATACGGCTGCAAATAAGAAGAAAATTGCAAGGAAACTGCATGTCAATATTTTCCTGTGAGAAAACAGGGAAATCACTGGATAAATCACAGCATTAGAATAAGCATTTTACCTCAGCGAGGGTGTGGTAAGGTGCAGAAGCTGTAGCGACTACTGTTTGCCTTTCCTGCCTTCTCCTGAGCACAGACCTTCTTTTCTGAGATGCAGCTATGTGCCTGGAAGCACACTGTCGGTTCTCCAGGGACATCCCAGGCTCCCTGTGCTGCCAGCCAGTGGCTTGTGGTAACAGGGACACTTCTTTTTTTCCTCTGGGGAGTCAGATAGGCCTAAATCCCAGCTCTGTTGTATGCTGGCTTTGTGTCTTAGAAGCCACTTGGATTTCCAAACTTTTTGTTTCCACAGCTATAAAAGTAGGATAATAATTGTATGTTGTATGTATGTACATATGTGTATATATATACATATATATATATATATATATGGAAGGATAGTATATGTACACAAGTGTATAGAGACACCCACCTGCGGGCAAGCATGTGGAGACCAGAGAAGTCCATCATGTGTCCTGGTCTATTACTCTTTCTGTTTTATTCCCCTAAGACACCATTTTCACTGAGTCAGGACCAGCAAGCCCTGGAGATCTTTGTGCAGCCATTTCCCACAGTGCTGGGGTTACAGGATTACAAAGTCATGCCTATTTTTAATGTGGGAGCTGGGAATAGCCCCCAGGTGTTCATGTTTGTAAATTGTGAGAAACTTTTCCTAATCAAGGGAGGTTTTTCCTCCAAAGATCAATATTCTGTACATCTCCCCCATCTTGTAAACTTTTGTTCATGCAAAGATCCTGTTGCCTTTCTAGAATCCAACAGCTGGTAGGCAGATCGGTCTTGGATTCCATGTTAGCCAATCCTGAATGGACTAAAGGTTGCATCTCAGCTAGGGAGAAACAGACAGGCTAGTTTGGGTCACAGTGTAACCTTTTTACAAAAAGAAATTGCCTTGCAGGTTGCTTTTTGTTTTGTTCATATGTTTCTTTGTAAAACATCAAGAATGTTCTTTTCCAGCAGTAGCCCATGCTCTTACCCACTAGCCCCTGGGATAATTTCCTATCTTGCAAGATTGCTTTGAAATTAAATGAGAAAAAAATCTGCAACCCTCTTAGTTTTTGACCTTGGAAAGGTGCTCAGCGACTGTCGAGTATCGTCCATTTGCTATCTCTCTCCCCGTCCATTTGCTATCTCTCTCCCCAGGTCCCTTATCGGGCGGCTTCAGCTGTAGTCTACAGCTCTGTCCGTGGCCTGGCCTGACCTCTTTTTCTTCTGTCTCTTTTTTTTCTTCTCACCTCACTGTCAGAGTCTACCTGGCTTCTCCCTAACACTGGGATTAGGTGATAGTTTTTAGTGTTCCTAAACTGGCCACTGCACATACATCATATTTTCATGGCCCTTAGCACCACCTCTGCTGCACTCAGTCTTCAAGAGCCCATTGATAATTACTGATTTAATTCTGATTTTGACTAAACCAGTCTTATGCTCGTTTTAGATCACAACTGACATTTAGCCATTAATATGAGGGCCTTACAGGCTGTGCACCAAAATATAGCCCACGAAGGAAAAGAGATGACCCTTGTCCTCACAGAAATCCTAGGTCAAGGAGGGGTCATTGTCAGGTGCGTGTAAGGGCTAGGTAGAGGCAGGAAACATTTGTATGCAAACGCTATGTAGCCATGGCCTATAAGGCAATCAGTGGAACCGGGAATAAATCATTGGCAGAGTTACCAAACTTAGAAATGGTTTGGCACCCGTGCTCGATAAACCAATCAAATGAGCCAAATTAATAGTGAAAATCAGAAAAATGAGATTTCAATATGGCCACGCTAGGATGATGGAAAAAGAAAATCAGCAACTTCTAGTCCACCTAGGGGTGGGGCAGCTGAGGATGAAGGGAGATGAGGTTCCAATAGAAGGTGAGCACAGAATAGTCAGACAAGCTGTACCTCCTGCCTACCGCTGTCCAACACCCTAGTCCCTCATCCAAGGGCAGGCTGTCCTGTAAGGCCATCTAATAAGCTGTAAGTCTTTATCCAGGGGACACTTTTTCTTCCCCAGGACTTCATTCATTTCCTCTTCCCAGGAGGAACTTTCTGAGAAAACTCTAATTTCTTTTCATCCTTTTGAGAATCTGATGGCCAAAGAGAGAGCACAAGCCTGTCTGAATAAATATATTTATTTCTGCCGGACAGGCCACTTACAGCAGCAGCAGGTAGGAGAGAATAATGGAGAGAGAGAGAGAGAGAGAGAGAGAGAGAGAGAGAGAGAGAGAGAGAGAGAGAGAGACCCTTGGGAAAAGGAAAAGCCTAAAGGGCTGATATCATAGACATTCTCAGAATCTTTATAAGCCAGGAAGGTGATAGCCGTCAACCAGTCCAGCCCTCACTGACAGTTTAGCCTCTTGCTGGGGTCTGACCAGGCTGTGTGGCACATCTGTTTGGAAATTCCCAGCAACAGAAACTCCCTGATGAACACCGGAGCTCATTCTCACCCTGGACTAGGAGCAATCACTGTAACAATATTTAAAATCTCCAAATGCTTTCATTTCAGTGCCTGGCTTTTCCAACCCTTCCTGGACAGGCCTGTCTGGATACATAGCCTTTTCTTCTGGGTTTGCACTGGCTGCATTCGACGCCTCTGATACATCCGGCACGTTCCAGCGCAGTGCCTTCTGGATGCATTTGTTTCTGCCCGTTTTGCGAAATTAAGGTTTCCATTGGAGAAAAGTTTCGTTAGAGGGATTTCCATGAATAACTATGACAGCAGCCCATTCTTAAGAGTTGTTATGCATAAAGTCCCTGTTTCTATCAGCCCAGTTCTCCCAGCCTTGCCACTGCCTCAGCGCCAATCCCTTGCTTCTGACCTCTCACGGAGGAATGGTCACTTCTCATTTAGAGTTTACCAAGGTGACAAGGTTTAAGGAACATGTCTTGAGTCCTTTCGTCAACTCCTGGGTCTTCTTAGAGTCCAGCAGTGTTTCTTACCTTTAAATACCTGGGTCTGAACTTCCGGTATGCTTCCCTTGTTACCATTTGCTGTTCCTGGCGAGGCCAAGGAAATGTTTAAGGAAGCTAAGGAGAGAGCAGGACCAGAAGTAAAGATTGTGGACGTGCGAATCAAGGGGGCTTGGGAGTGTCTCCTTGAAATGTGTTTTTGTCTTTGTTTTTCTTTTTTAAAGGGGACAGGGAGCTGGGTCCTGTGTGTCACACTCTGGAAGTGGACACAGGAGGAGGGAGATTGAGATTAAAAGCCAGTCTGGGTTACTTGAGGCTTTTTTCCGCAATGATTATACGTGCATACATGCACACACACACACACACACACATATACATACTTATATGTGTATATGTGCATGCATACATATGTGCACATACATGCATGCATACATACGCAGATGCATACGCACATGGAGGCAGAGCATCGAGAGGAGCAGCCTCAGGAGTAAAACATAATTTTATCTACTTTCCTCATCTCCCCTTCCATCTCCTTCCTTTAAATAAAGGTCACTAAAAATCCTCCCTAACAACGTCTCCTGGTGCCCAGCCTCTGTGTCCATCTGTTTGCCTGCAGACTCACGAAGTGGTAAGAGTGCTTCTCATCAACCCAAAACCATTATGAGTTAGTGGGAACAACTTGTTAATAATAATTGAGGGCTGGAGGGATGGCTCAGCCGTTAAAGGCTTGGCTCACAACCATAAATATAATAATAATTGAATTGGTTCTTGAATACCAAGAGCAAACAGTGAAAGAAAGCAGACATAGTAAGCAGCGGAAATGAGAGCTTCTGAAAGGCTTTATTTAAGGTAAGGTATAGTTCAAGTGAGAGCCCAGGCTATGCTCTTGTGTCCCAAGAAGGGAGTCACTTGCTGTGAACCAACCTATGGTCCTTAGTGATGTACTGGCTGAGTCAGGGCCAGGTGACTGAGCTCCTGTGCTGGGCATGAGGAGTGTGGGGCAGAATGAAGACCTCAGTACCTCTGCTTAGCCTCCCAGAGTTTACACCAGTTTGCCCCTAGCAGAGGCTGTGGGCTCCCAGCAGCCTGGCTTGTCTCCATGGCTCTGATAACAAGCAGAGGTCCAGGAGTGGTGGGGAGCCAGGTATACAGGAAGCTTTCAAACCTTGATTGGGCAGAGGCACCTGGAGATGTTCCAGATAAATACTTAACCAGCAGAGAGACAAGGCATGTGGTGGTTTGCATGAGAATAGCTCCCATAAGCTCATATTTGGATGATTAGTCTCCACTTGGTGAAAATGTTTAGGAAGGCTCTCTCTCTCTCTCTCTCTCTCTCTCTCTCTCTCTCTCTCTCTCTCTCTCTCTCT
>PVIH01031776.1:0-10415 GCA_004025045.1 Sigmodon hispidus | reverse complement strand
TGTGCCTTTGAGCTGGTATTCTTCTCCTTCTTCTATTCCTATTATTCTCAAATTAGGTCTTTTCATGGTGTCCCAGATTTCCTGATCATTTTGAGTTATGGCTTTTTTAGTTTTACTATTTTCTTTGACTGATATATCTATTTGAGCTACTGAGTCTTCCACTTCAGAGATTCTATCTTCCATCTCTTGAACTCTGTTTTTTATGCATGTATCTGTGGTTCCAGCTTTTTTCTTCAGGTTTTCTATTTCCATCTTTGCCTCATTTTGTGCCTTTTTTATTGCTTCTATTTCAGCTTTTAGTTCCTGGCATGTTTCTTTCATAGCTTTGTTCATCTCTTCCAATTTTTGTTTGTATTTTCTTCTATTTCTTTAAGGCTATTTTTCATATCTTCTTTGAGAGCTTCAATGATCATCAAAAAGGAATTTTTGGTGTTGCTTCCTTCTGTTTCCTCTTCATTGCTCAGTTCAGGTCTTGTATTTGTAAGTTCGCCACTTTCTTCTGGAGTTACCTTGTTGTCCTTTGTATTATTATGTAAGTTTTTGCACTGATGTTTGCCCATGGCTTCAGTGGTTCACGATTAGGTGACTCCTGATCAGTTGTGGTACTTGGGCTTGTGTGCCTCCTATCACCTCTCTGGGCAGGGTCTAAGTCTGTCCTTCAGAGACCCCAGAAGTTATCTGTTTGTTCAGTTGAAGGTCGAGGTGGGTAGCCGTGCAAATTCCCTCAGTAGCAGCTGTGGGTATGGTGACAGGCAGACTTTATCTGTGCCTGCCACAAAGTGCACTGGGACTCACTCTGTAGACAGCATCTGGTCCCAGAAGTGGAACCGAAACCGATGGGACCTCAACTCTCTCTCCCTGGCTGGGATATAGGCGCTTGGGCTTGGTGACCCCTCCTCACCTCTGGGCGGGGTCTGAGTCTGTCCTTCAGGGACCCCTGTCGTTATCTGTTCACTAAGTTGGAGGTGGGTAGCACCCGGTCCCGGAAGCGGACTCATAGCATATTTCTTTGTGGTGTCCGCCCTGGGAGCTGCGGTGTACCAAGCAGTGTACCCTTTTGCCCAAATAGCTAGACTTGCAAATGTTCATTGTGTAATGTGTTGTTGGTCTGATTGGGGCCTCTGGCTTCTGCTGGACCTTTACCAAAACTCCTCTTGGATGTCCTGCTGTTTCCTGAGTCATGGAGTTTCTGCAGGTCATAGATGGGGTAGGTGTTGGGGTCGTCCAACTCAAAGCTCTGGGTGGCACTGAGTTGGTCAGTCCAGCCTGCTGGGACCAACCCCTTCAGGCTTGGGGCAGGGCCAGCTCTCTCTGGTGCTCACACTTGTGTCTTCAGGGTCAGCTCTCCTGCACCCAGTGCAGTGCGTTGCTGCAGCCAGGAAGGGGCAGGGTCAGTGTCTCAGAATGCAGTGGCCTTCAGGGCAGAACCAGCTCATACCACTGGAGCCAGTTCTCCCGTTCTGGTCGCCATCCGGGAGTGAGGGGGCATCCATGCCACTGGAGCAAGTTCTACTATGGTGGCCATTGAGGGGCAGAGCAAACTCTCCCAGGGCGAGTGAGTAAGGGTTCAGCTTAGCACAGACATCAACATTAGCCCTGGGACATCAACATGGCTTTAGGTGGCAGTCTAGATCATGAGTATCTGAATGGCCTTTGGTGGTAACATGGACCACAGACATCAACACAGTCCTCAGATTGGTAGGATCTCCGACCCAGGCATGGCGCTTGGGGGAAGTGGGGGTTGTAGCACAGGCCCGGACGTGACGTGGCCTCAGGTGGCACTGTTGGCTCTCACATAAGGCTGTTCTTCAAAGCCCTGTACTACGAGTCTGCCTCTCTCCACAACACATAAACTGCTCTGCATCTCTTCTCCTTTTCTCCATCACAGATTTGATCATCACCATGGCGCACCTCAAGAGCTCCACCCATCTATGCCATCTGGCGGGTGCAGGCAGGAGGGCCTCTCTGAATCTGCATTTTTTATATGAATATTTAAAAATAGTCGAATTGCTTTGCCCTTCCCCTCCTTTTTTTAAATTTGAGATGAGATTTTATATAGGTCAGACTTGCCTCAGATCTATCATATAGCTGAGGAAGACCTTGAACTTCTGTTTCTCTTAACTCCATCATCCAAGTGCTGGGATTACAGGCATATGCCCCCATGCCTGGTTTATATGGAGCATGAGGGCCTCATGCATGCAAGACAAACACTCTACCAATTGAGATACATCTCCAGTCGGAAGGGTCCGCTTTCCTAAAGCCACTTTGCACAGTGTAAAAAAGGTCCAAGTAGGAACTGATTCTCTCTTTTCACCATGTGGGGCCCAAGAACTGAATTCGGGCTGTCAGTCTCCGGGGCAAGTGACTTCACCCACTGGCCTAATTCTGTGATGTTTCTAATTCTTCTACATTGCTGCCTAAAATGTTTGTGCACACATCACAACAATGTGAACCATTTCAGTCAATACGCTTGACATCTGTTTTCCTCATCTGTGAGACGTGAATAATTTCTATTTCATGATGGTGTTGAGGGGAGCAATGAGGAAGGAGGGCAAGTCTGCCTCGACACCTTGAACGAGGCAGCTCTTTAGTCAATGCTAAGCCTGAGTTTGACAATGAGGTGTTGACCTCAAGGAGATAGGAATGCACTAACCAGCCATTCGAAATGAAGAAAATATTTTAGAGAGCTATATGCATGTCTATCCTCATATACTAACATATACTTACATATGCACATGCACATGCTTGTATTTGTCTAAATTATTTACCTAGTGTATATAACATACGCAAAGAATTTAGGACTTAGTTTTATTGCAGTGTTTTGTTTTAAATATGCCCTTGAAGTGAGTATTATTATTATCCTCCTCCTCCTCTTTGAGACAGGGTGTCATTTTGTAGCTCTGTCTGGCTACATGGCCTTACTGTATCAGGCTCCTGAGTGTTGGAGTATGGGTCTGTGACACTGCGCTTGATCCTGAAATGACTTGGGAGTTTGCTTTATAAAGCAAAATAAGAACATTTTGACTTTTTCAAGACATAAACCTTCTTCTCAAGGAGTAATATGCTCCCTAATTGATATGTACTATAACCAGGATATTTTCAGAAACTGAAAAGAGAAAGCAAGAGATTCACAGGAAGGCCCTGCAAGCATCATGTCCCCTACAACAGTAAGTGTTGCTTACTAATAAAAAGATTAGAGGAAACTAATTTGGTTTTTTCTTTTTTTATTGTTATGAATAAAGAAGTCACATTTTCTATCCTTGTATATCCTTATTCAAGGTCCTTCCCCCTCCCACCACATCAGGTCATTCTCTCTTCTAGAACATCAGGAGGCATCACCATCCCTGACTTCAAGTTATACTATAGAGCTACAGTAATAAAAACAGCCTGGTACTGGCATAAAAACAGACCTGTGGATCAATGGAATAGAATTGAGGATCCAGACATTAACCCAAAAACCTATGAACACCTGATCTTTGACAAAGAGGCCCAAAATATTCAATGGAAAAAAAGATAGTATCTTTAACACATGGTGTTGGCATAGCTGGTTGGTAGTGTGTAGAAAAATGCAAATAGAACCAAGCCTGTCACTCTGCACAAAACTCAAATCCAAGTGGATCAAAGATCTCAACATAAACCCAACCACTTTAAACTTGATAGAAAAGAAAGTGGGAAATACACTTCTAGGAATTGGCACAGGCGGCCACATCCTAAATATAACACCAGTGGCACAGACACTAAGAACAACAATCAATAAGTGGGATCTCCTGAAGCTGAGAAGCTTCTGCAAAGCCAAGGACACTATCAATAGGACAAAACAACAGCCTACAGAATGGAAAAAGATTTTCACCAACCCTACAAGTGATAGAGGACTGATCTCTAAGATATATAAAGAACTCAGGAATCTAGAGCCCAAAACCTTGAATAACCCAATCAAAAAATGGGGTACAGACCTAAAAAGGGAATTCTCAGCAGAGGAACTACGAATGGCTGAAAGGCACCTGAAAAAGTGCTCATCATCTTTAGCCATAAGAGAAATGCAAATCAAAACAACTTTGAGATACCACCTGTGTCAACCTGTTAGATTGGCTAAGATAAAAGACACAGATGACAGCCTATGCTGGAGAGGATGCGGAGCAAGGGGAACACTCCTCCATTGTTGGTGGGAGTGTAAGCTTGTTCAGCCACTCTGGAATGCAATATGGCAGTTTCTCAGAAAATTGAGAATCAATCTCCCCAAGGACCCAGCAATACCACTTCTGGGTGTATACCCTAAAGATGCACATTCACACTCCAAAGGCATTAGCTCAACTATGTTCATAGCAGCATTATTTGTAATAGCAAGAACCTGGAAACAACCTAGATGTCCCTCAACTGAAGAATGGATTAACAAACTGTGATACATCTACCCAATGGAGTACTACTCAGTAGTAAGAAAAAATGATGTCCTAAAATTTGCAAGCAACTGATTTGTTTTGAAGCTTGAGAAAAAAATTGTTAGCATAGACAAACTCCAGAGCAGGCAATCTGTAACTCTCAGCTTTGAGAAGAGGAGGGGGAGGGGGAGGGGAGAGGAAAGGTAGGAGGAGGGGAGGGCAAGGAGCCATTTCCTTTGTGTAAGCTGGCACAGAGGCCAGCTGCTGGTGGTTGGGTAGCCACACAGCAAGGAAGGGACTTTCTGAAGAGAAAGAGTGTAGAAGTAGTTAAAAGCACCTAAAGCACCCTTGACTTCTTGCCAGCCCCAGAGAAAAGATAGAAGAGAAGACCAGGGAACAGTTAGGACTTTCTGAGTCAGGAGTCAGGACTCAGAAAGCACCCTGGTCTAACTCCCAAGTCTGCTGGGGTGGGATTCTGGGAAGGAAAGTATATCATTTCATCAAGAACTGGTTATTCCTCCTAGCTCTTTGCTATGGTTTAAGGTGACTCTGCCTTCCTGAGGTCCTTAGGCAGGATATCCTGACCCTGTTCATCTGGAATGCTGGAACTCTATCTTCACCTACAGAGATTCTATTTTCTTAATGGGAAAAAATCATGTATAATATTTTTCTTTGAAAAGAATTTTCTCCCATTAACCATTTGTAAAGTATGTTGATTTTCTGAGGTTCCTAGAAACTTACTGGCTTTCTGTTGTCATTTTTGGAAATTCATAATAAAAAATTAATTATAGTGACAAAATGAGTGCATGTCTTGCTTTATAAAGATGGAGATGGTGACAAGCCTAATTATTCATTCTTTTCTGTTGAAGAATTTCATTATTCTGATTCGTTGCTTGGATTTCTGAGCCCATTTATTGTTAAAGGGTTGCTTCTGAAGCATGCACAACCAGAATAATGTGTATATTGATTAATGTTATTGAACCAACTTGGCTGTGGCACATTCATGAAGAAACTGCTTTTTCCTAATAATAAGAGTGACCTCTGTAAAACATTTACAGAAGAAAATGTAAAAAAGTAAAAAGCAATAAAAGAATTTATGATCCACTATTGCTATTATAAACTATTTTTTACTATCAATGTATATAATATAGAAAATTTTCTCTGCTTCAACAGACACACACACATACACACCACTTCCCTGCAAACCACATACCCCATCCCTTCCTCTCTATACTCCAATACCACATTCCCACAAGACACACATCATACATATATATACTCTTCCCCACACCTATCTCCACACACATAGGTACAACCCCATTTCCCTACATATATACACAGAAAAACTTCCACAGACACACACCACATATGCTAAACCCCATTCCTCACTCTCACTGCTCCTAATCCACACATACACACACACACACATACACACACACACACACCACAAACCCTAACTCCTGTCTACAGAGACACATATACACAGAAACACATAAGTGATATACATGGAAAGATACACGGTCATGTAATTTTCTTTGTGTCATTGCACACTGCTTTATACTTGGCTGCCTTTATTTGATGGCACATTGTGAACCTCTTTCCAAATTCATAAACGTAGATTTATTATGTCATCAAGGGCTATGGAATGTTTTTACATATAGTCTAATAACAATCATGCTTTCCTTGATTTGATATGGAGCCACAAAAAGATATGAAACATTTTATCTTACCACTGTGGTGCCCCTAAGGTGGTTATGATTTTCATTTTTTCAAATATGATTCTAGCTGCAATAAAATTATCTCACTTTCTTCCTTTCATTTTCTTCCTCCAGCCTTTTGTGGCTACCCTCTCTTGAACCTCTTCCATGCTACACACACACACACACACATGCACATACACACATACACATACACACATACAAATCACACACACATGCACACACACGTGTATATACACACACATACATGCACATACGCATACATACACACTCACACATACATACACACATCACACACGCATACACATACACACACATGCACACACATGCACATACACACACATATACGCACATACACATACACACACTCACACATACATACACACATCACACACACACATACACACACACTCACACATACATGCACACATCACATACACATACACATATACAAACACATGCACACACACATGCACATACCACACATACACACACATCACAATACACATATACACACATACACATACACACACATACATCACACACATACACATACATACATACACATACACACTCTAGTATGCACCACACACACAATTCCATATACACAACTCCATGAGTATAATGACCTAGGAAAGGAATATACATGTATGCGCCTAATAGTATATTTAATTGACATAGTTCAGATTTGATAAACCTGAAAACCTGAAGTGGTGGCTTTCTTGGCAATGTTGGCTATAACAAAGCTTATCTTCACATTAAAGAGAAGACTGAGGGCTGGGAATATAGGCCAGTGGTAGAGTGCTTGCCTAGCTACTGTAAGGCTCTGTGGTGGTTTGGATGAGCATGGCTCCCATAGGCTCTTTAACTGAATGCTTGGTCACCAAGGAGTGACACTATTTGAAAGAATTAGGAGGTGTGGCCTTGTTGGAGGAAGCTTGTCACTGAGGATGGGCTTTGAGGATTCAGAAGCCCATGCCAAGTCCAGAGTCTTTCTTTCTCCTGTTGCCAGTGGATCTGGATGTAGAACTCTTGGCTATTTCTCCAGCCATGTCTACCTGCATGCCAGCATGCTCCCTACCATGATAATGGGCTAAACCTCTGGATTAGAGGCTTTCTCTTATAAGAGTTACTGCAGTCATGGAGTCTCTTCACAACATTAGGACACCTTAAGTTCAGTTTTCAGAATCAAACAAATAAAAAGCATCCTCTCCCCACATCTTGGGTCCAGAGGGATGGCGCAAAGGTTAAGAGCACTTCATGTTCAAGGACCTGTGTTCGGTTCCAAGCACCTGTGCTGGGAAGCTCACAGCTGTCTGTATGTCCAGTTCCAGGGAGCTGCCCTCTTCCTGCCTCTCTGGATACTTGTGTGCATGTGATGCACATATATATAGTAGGCACACACATATACACATAAATAAATTTTAATTAAGAAGAGTAGACTGAGAATATGCACTGAAATGGCCTTATTTCATGTTCTTTAAACTAGAAACTGTTGGAGCACACAAATTAGTCTTATCATTGTTTTCATTAAATTTCTGGGTAAACACTGCACAAGTATCATTATATTTATAACTGTGTGAGAGGCACACTTATACTCAGTGAGCAACTGATATATACTGGACCTCCCACTATGCTTTGTTGTCTGTTACTTCACTGAGATGTAACAGAGCAAAAGGAAAAGGCACAGCTGATTTTGAAACCAAGAATTGGACAAGCAAGGTGACCAGCTCAGCAGGAAGTGCCAGAATCCAGACTGGCACGTCAATATTTCCTCTTCCTCTTGCACCTGCTTCTAAGAAATCTGACAAGCTGGGTAGAGTCACAGAGGTGAGAATCCATGTATTTTACAGTGTCCAATTAAACAGACTGTTGTGGTTTAATGGCTGATTGTATATAATCGAGTTATCTAATTATAGATTTTGAGGACTAAGTTGTTAAATTTATTTTTCAGTTAGAGGAAGAAAATACAAACTTTGATCTCTGCACAAATAATTATAAAGACAAGATTTACTGAGTGATTACTGGGCCTCTGGCACAATTCTAAGTGCCTCACATGGGTCGATTTCCTTCATACTTGTAGCTGGCACAGGATGCTCCTTCTATATATCAACCTGGAATCTGGGAATATAACACAGCAAAAGAGGCTTTGCAATGTGATTACATGAAGGCTGCTAAGATGGGATGTTGTCCTGGATCAAACACAAAGGTCCATGTCAGTGAGAGGGTGGCAGGAAGCCACTTCCGGCCATGCGGCCGGAAGGTGGGCAACTTCTGGAGGCTGGGATGAGTGAGGATCTCCACAAGGAAATTCAGCCTTGACAAAACCTTGACACTGGACTGTAAGGACCCATTCCATATCTAATCACCATGACTGATGGCTAACAGGTATATTGTTGAAGCCACAGCATTTGTGACTACACAGTAACTGTCAGATTCATGCTATAACACCAGGAATTTCCAAAGCACAGGTCCTCAGAGATATGTCACAGCTATCAAAGTGAGCTGGGACCTGAAGTAGATATCCTCCTTCTCAGAGTCTAAGAACTGAACACTTTATGGTACCAACCTTGTGGTTTTAATTATATAAAATTAATTTAATTTAATAAAATTATCGCTTTGTAGACATCTTGCCAGTACTTGCATCCTTAAGACTGCCCTGGTCACCAGAGATGAATGCCTTATACACATTGCTGCAAGTAGGACATCATTCCTCTGAGGGGATTGAACACTAGTATTTCAGTGTTACCACCACCACCATCATGACCACCATCATGCTAAATAAACTGCTTAAACTGGCGTTGTCTCTCAATTTAGTTCTTTCTTTCAAGAAAATGTGAACCAGGAGTCTTATTCCAGACTTCCACAACCTTTCTCCCTCAGTGTATACTCCCAAACTGCTGAAATGGCAGGAAGTCATACCTTCTATTAGTGTATTGGAAAGAAAATTATTAACAATTCAGGTTGTAATTTTTATTCAACTTTCTATTTGATAGTTTCAAAGAAAATCAGACAACTGCTCCACAGGAGCCAACTTAGTCTTTTTTTTTTTTTTTAATATTCCTACTTTGGGCTGGCTGAATGGCTTAGTGGATAAAACAAGTGTTGCTCTTGCAGAGGACCTGAGTTCAATTCCCAGTATGCATATCAGGCAGCTCACAACTGTCTGGAACTCCAGCTTCAGGGGACCCACACTTCTCTTGCCTTATCAGACATGCACACTGACACATATACATCCACATAAATAAATAATAAAAATATTTAAAAATTCCCACCTTAAAAAAATTCAAGAGCTAGAGAGAGATGGTTCCACAGTTAACAACACTGACTGCTCTTCCAGAGAACCTGAGTTCAATTCCAAGCATCCACATGACGGTTCACAACTGTCTATGACTCCAGTTCCAAAGGGATCTAACACCCTCACACAGACATACATGCAAGCAAAACATCAATGCACATAAGGTAAAAATAAATGTTTTTAAATTCCAAATAGAAAGCCTAACCCCAGTTGTTTTAGTGTCTACACTTGATTGTTCTTGTGGCTTTAACCTGTAAGGTGTTTCTTTGTTTGTCTTGGAAGGGCTTCTTAGAGCCTGTTCTCTGTTCTCTTTGCATGGTCTCAGCTTTCATGGATCTCTGGCACTTTAGAGTCTTAGCTTTGGAACTAGAGTTTCAATTCTTCTCAATGGCTTATTATGACACCTGCTTTGAACAAGTTTTTTAACACCAGTATTTCATCTTAGGACAGTGTTGTGACATTTCCCATTGATCTGACAGAGATTATAAGTCCCAATTCTCTCTCTCTCTCTCTCTCTCTCTCTCTCTCTCTCTCTCTCTCACACACACACACACACACACACACACACACACACACACATGCACACACACACAGAGGTGGCGACAAAACAAAACCTCACCACCAACAAAAACACAACCAAACCAAAACCCTCCATCAGACTCATAATAGAATTATCTTTCTTCTGATGCTGCCCACAAATCACAGTGCCAGAATCAAAGCACATCTCCTTTTCAGTAACAGAAGAGAAAATGCTGACTTTACAACATCCATGTGGCTGCTGCTGGTGACAGACACCTTTAATCCCAGCACTGGAGAGGCAGGAGGATCTCTGAGAGTTTGAGGCTAGCCCAATCTACAAAGTTAGTGTCAGGACAGCCAGGGCTAGACAAGAAACCCTGTCTGGAAAAGATAAAAACCAAACTAAAACAAACAAAACACTAGCAGACACAATGTACACACGTTACATTTCTTTTTTTTTTTTTTTTTTTTTTTTTTTTTTTTTTTTTTTTTTTTTTTTTTTTT
>PVIH01031775.1:0-10416 GCA_004025045.1 Sigmodon hispidus | reverse complement strand
GTGATATTTTGTGTAACTTCTAAGAAACAAAGTTTGCCTGAAGATCACAGAGTTAGCCATAGAGATCAGGCAGTGATGTCACAGAACTTTAATCCTAGCACCTGGGAGGCAGAGATCAGTTTGGACCTCTGTGAGTTCAAGGCCACACTGGATTACAAGAGATTAAATAATCCAGAAACAGAATCAGGCAGTGGTGGCTCACACCTTTAATCCCAGCACTAGGAAGTTTGAGACAGGAAGTGGCTGTGTAGAGAAAGGAATATAAGGAAGTAGGAGATAGGAGTCCTACCTTCGCTTCCCTTCCCTTTGTGCTGAGGACTCAAAGTTATTCAGTCTGAGGATTCATGGAGTCAGGACCTGCAACTCTAGGCCTCAGGATTCAGCAGTGGTGAGAAGTTTCTCTGGTGGCTTTTTTGTTACGATTCATGCAACGATGGAGACAGAGGCAGAGACTGAGACACAGACAGCCAGACAGAGTATGTCCTTTTATGCAAATGATACCTAAATGCTGTTGAATAATCTGAGGATGGGATGGCTGATTTCTGGGAGTACTATCTTATGATTCTAATCATATAAAGAGTTCAAACATTGAACCCTACCTATGACCTTCAGGGAAGAGAGGGGATTGGAAGACTAAAGACCAAGTTGACCCTACTCTTTCTTCCTTAATAAAGCTTCCACTAAAATCCCATATGATGGGCTTTATAAGGTTCCCAAGTTGGTAAATCATGTGTAGAAAATGGCAGTAAAGGCAAGCCATGAGAAGGCATGAGCACACTATATCCATTCACACATACTTCTGCTTGTGTGCCGTTTTTATCTGTATCCTTTATCAAATCAATTATTAAATAGTAAACCAGTAAATGGAAGCTTAAGTGTTTCTTGAGTTCTGTAAATCATCCTAGAGTTTGAGCAAAAGCCTGGACTTGAGATTGTCATCTGAAGTGGGGAACTGACTGGTAGTACAGAGTTCTTAATCTGGGGTAAGGGGAGAATCTAAACTAACTCTATTTAGTGTGAACCTTAGGTAATAAGCGAGCGTTAGGAAAATCGGTTGATTTTTGGGACAATTCAAACACACTTTGGTAACTTGAGCATAATAGCTACAAACAGATGTCTATGATGTCAGCAGTTCGGAGACACAGGCAAAAGGAACAAGAATTCAAAGCCATCCTTAACTGCATAGTAAGCTCAAAACCAGCCTGGCTATATGATTCCATGTCTCAAAACAAGAAAAATAGAACCTGCCTGGAACACCTTCAATCATCTCTCATTTGGGACCTTGCAGTGGGGCTGCGGCAAGTTAAGCCTGCAGGTTTCTATGTGTTTGTCCATCCCAATAGTTGTACATACCATTTGGTCAAAAATGTCTCTTCATATCCTTTCTGTTACTATATAGGTCCAGTTTCTGCATCCAGTTTTGGTAAAAACACAATCTAACCTGACATCTCTATTTTAACAGTCCAAAAAACATACTGATTTCAGAATAAATTCCAAAGATATTATAGCACGCCTTCCAAGTCTATACATATCAACTCCTTAGGCCCCACATCTCATCCTAAGCCATACCTACAAGTTACAATTCCTCCTGTTGATGATACACCTTCTCACTACTGCTGATAGATTCTCTCTAGTCCTTGCTGGACTATGCATCTATTGGAATGCAGATGAATTGCTAGCTCAATGAGTAGAGTCTTTTCTGGTTGAGAGCCCTGACTCTCCATCATCATAGCAGCTTCAATTTAAAAGACTATTTGCTTGTTCCCCATCACTAGTCTAAAAACTCTGCCAAGTCAGTGCCTATGCCATTTGCCAGCTCTATAACTACAGGAAATGACATACTTCCAGGGACACAGACATTTACATACTGAATCAATTATTTAATGGCAAATAGTCTAATGTAGTCAAACAACATCATGATACTGGGTTTGTGTTTTAGCATCAACCTACTTTACACATAAATTTTGTTTCTGTTGTATGCCCAGTTTGTGGCAGCAGAGACTTCCAAATTATGCATTATCACATATCTTCATATATTTCCAAAGGGTATGTATTAAAATGAAATTAAAAATTAAATCAGTATGTTGAAAAGACCTCTCTCTCTCTCCCTCTCTCTCTCTCTCTCAAACACACACACACACACACACACACAAACACACTCCTACATTCATGACAGCATTGTTCGCAATACCCAAGATATGAGATCAATGTAAGCGTCAATCAACTAATGAATGAATATAGAATATGTGAGCAGTATCTATGTGCCTTCAATAAAATAGTATCCATTCACACACAAAAAAAATAAAATCCTATCAATTATGACAACATGGACAGAAGTGGAGATAATCATGTTAACTGAAATATACCAAGAACAGTAAAGAAGATACTTACTCAAAAGGTAGAGATTTAAAATTTTAATTTCACAAAAATTAAGAGTAGAGTGCTGACTGAGTACTAGATGCTAGAAAAAGTGGGAAGAAGGAAAGAACAGGAGTGGTTAATTAATGGGTGCCACTTCATGGTTACATAGGAGTAACAAGTTCTGGTGTGCTATTGCACAGTAACCTGACTGCAAATACTGTAGTGTGTATTTGAAAAGTCGGATGGCTCAGCGGTTAAGAGCACTGGCTGTTCTTCCAGAGGACCTGAGTTTAATTCCCAGCATCTACATGGTAGCTAACAACTGTCTGTAATTCCAAGATCTGACACCCTTACACAGTTATACATGCAGGCAAAACATCAATTCACACAAAATAAAAATATTTTTTTAAAAAAAGAAAAGTAGAAGAAAGGAGTACATATTATTATACCCCAAAAAGAGGATGTTTGAGATATACATGCTGGGCTCAATTTAAACTTGACAAAACATATAGCTGTACTATAACAACATGTGTTTGTTTTTACAAATACTTTCAATTTAAACTTGACAAAACATATAGCTGTACTATAACAACATGTATTTGTTTTTACAAATACTTTCAATGTTTATGTTTTATGGAATAGTTAAAAATAATCTTAAGCCAATTCTGGCTAATTATGTCCCAATTGGTCTCCCAAAATGATGATCTTAGTCATTTACAGTGATTATAAACTTTAGCTAGCATTGAATACTGCCTTGGAGTCCTGGATTAAGATAGAAAAGGATGAAAGGACAACCTTCTGTAAACAAAAGGCTTTCCAGTCCTTCCCACACAGCACACAGGGCTTAGAAACTAATGGTTTGGGAGCTGGAGAGATGTTTCAGTGGTTAAGGGCACTGACTACTCTTCCAGAGGACCTGGATTCAATTCACAGCACCCACGTGGCAGCTCACAAATGTCTGTAACTCCAGTTTCAGGAGACCTGACAGCCACAGAAAGGCAAAACACCAATGCACAAAAAATAGAAACAATTTTTTTAAAAAGAAGGTAATGGTTTTTGATTTTTTTTTAACTTTATTTATTTATTTATTTGCCTTGGTGTTTGCTTGGAACTGGAACTACAGACAGTTGTTAGCTGCCATGTGGGTGCTGGGAATCGAACCCGGGTCCTCTGGAAGAGCAGACGGTGCTCTTAACCGCCGAGCCATCTCTCCAACCCAGGTAATGGTTTTAAAATGCTAAATAAAGCACTATAAACTAGGAGTTTAAACCCAATGAAGAAGATTGGTGAGGATGCCCTTGCATATTCTTCTAAAAATAAAAAAGGAAATAACAATAAATAAATAGCTAAACAAGTAAGGTGGGATGGCAAGCCTGTAACCTCAGCACTTGAGAGAGTGAGGCAGAGGATCAGCAGATCAAGATCCCTCTCAACTACATAAAGCCTGTCTTCAAATTAATTTCGCTTTTTGCAATACCAGGAATAGAACCCAGAGTATCATATCTACCAGGCAAGCATTGTCCAACTGGGTTATTTCCCTGGCCTCTAAATTTAGTTTTAAAAACATTTGATCTCTGGAAATACAGAAAATGGAGCCACTATATTCTTTGATGTACTGAGAAGTAGACTTGGTAACATGAGATTATTGAGCTAAAATTAGGCACTTGAAACAGCCCCAAAGGCTTAAACAGCCAACCTAAACCATTCAAGCAAACAGTATAGAGGAACTAGAATTCTAGTCCTGAACATGAAAGAACATATGCATCACTCTTTATTCTTCCTACTAATTATAGGTTAAAAGAAAATATGACACAAACATTTAAAACCATTTAAGAAGGCACTGCAAGATAGAAAGTTATACTATGTAGAAAGTAATCAAAATCAAATGTAAGTCAATATATCTAATAAATGAAGTAGATTTTGAATAAGAAATTTCCTCCAAATGAAAAGAACATTACATAATGAATGGGCCATAGATACACATCAACTCTAAATGCAACAAAAAACAGAGCTATAAAATGGGAAGTGAAAATTGAAGGGTAAATAAACAAATATGCATAGAGGGAGACTTTCCATCCCTTTCTCAGATGTGAACAGAAAACCTAGACAGAAAGTTAAAAAGGGTGTGCAAATACCACACAGTACCATCACTCACCAAGACATGAGGAGTATTTACCCAACAGCAAGATGTAACCTAGTCTCCCCCTCCACAGCAGGATTCTTTGCCAGTGTACATCTAAATCAAATGGGTCAAAAAAGAAGTCTCCAAAGAAATCACAAACTACACTGTGCTAAACAGGAATAAAAATAAAACATCTAAGTTTTAGGGGCATGAATAATGTTGGCAAAGAAATACTGAGCAGTCATTGACATAGTGACTCACTGAGCAGATTAGCCTTTTCTTATCCAATTAGACGAGTATTATATGCCTAAGAAGTTTTGTTCTTGGACATTAACTACAGAAAATTAAAAATGTATCCACACAAAATGTGTCTAGAAACTTAGAGCTTGAACAAAAAAAATCATGTTCATGAACACAATGAAAAAAAAAAAAACCTTCATGGAAACAGCAAAAGAGATAACAAAGTCGAATAAATGTGATATTTTAATTTTATTGCCTTTGTTATGATAAAAGCATAAAGAGCAACTTGGGAGATAAAGGGTTTATTTTAGCTTACAATTCCAGGTTACAGTCCCAGTTACAATTTATCCTTGTTGGAAAGTCAAGAAAAGAACTTGAAGCAGCTAGTTAAATCCACAATCAAGAAACAAGAGAAAAAATAAATGTATACATGCCATATTTTACACAAAACTCTCTACAAAGTCTAGGATTCCATGCCTAGTGAATGGTGCTGCCCATCTGGACCAGGGCTTTCATTTTTGGGGAGGCTTTTAATGACAGCTTCAATTTCCTTAAGGGTTATAGGCCTGTTTAGGTAATTAATCTGATCTTCATTTAATTTTGGTAGATGATATCTGTCCAGAAAGATGTCCATTTCTTCGAGGTTTTTCATTTTTGTGGAATACAGATTTTCAAAGTATGATCTGATAATTCTCTGTATTTCCTGGGGGTCTGTTGTTATGTCCTCCTTTTCATTTCTGATTTTGTTGATTTAAACACTCTCTCTCTGTTTTTTGATTAGTTTGGCTAGGGGCTTATCTATCTTGTTGACTTTCTCAAAGAACCAACTCTTAGATTCATTGATTCTTTGTATTGTTCTTTTTGTTTCAATTGTAGTGATTTCAGCTCCAAGTTTGATTATTTCCTGCTGTCTACTCCTTCTAGGTAAGTTTGCTTCTAATTGTTCTAAGGCTTTCAGCTGAGCTGTTAGGTGTCTAGTGTGAGATTTCTCTAGGTTTTTCATGTAGGCATCTAGCGCTATGAATTTTCCTCGTAAGACTGCTTTCATTGTATCCCAAAAGTTTGGATAATTTGTGGATTCATTTTCATTAAATTCTAGGAAGACTTTGATTTCTTCCTTAATTTCTTCCTTGACCCAGAGGTGGTTCAGCTGAGTGATGGTTAGTTTCCATGAGTTGGTAGGCTTTCTGTGATTTTTGATGTTGTTGAACTCTAACTTTAGGCCCTGGTGGTCTGATATGTTACAAGGGATTATTTCCATTTTTTGTATCTATTCATATTTGCTTTATGACCAATTATGTGGTCAATTTTAGAGAAAGTTCCATGTGGTGCTCAGAAATATGTATATTCCTTTGCATTTGGGTAGAAGCTTCTGTAAATATCTATTAAATCCATTTGCATCATAACCTCTCTTAGACTCCTTATTTCTCTGTTGAATCTCTGTCTGTTTGACCTAATCAGGGGTGAAAATGGGGTAGTGAAGGCTCCCACTATTAGGGTGTGAGAATTGATGTGGGATTCGAGCTTTACTGGTGTTTCTTTTACATACGTAGGTGCCCTTATATTAGGGGCATAAATATTCAGGTTTGAAATCTCCTCTTGACCAATTTTTTCTGCGATGAATAAGTAATGTCCAACTTGATCCCTTTTAATTGCTTTTAGCTTAAAGTCTACTTTGCTAGATATTATGATGGCAACCCCAGCTTGTTTCTTAGGACTATTTGATTGGAAAATCTTTTCCCAACCCTTTATTCTGATCCTGTGTCTGTCTTTGTGGTTGAGGTGTGTTTCTTGTAGGCAACAGAAGGATGGCTTCTGTTTTTGTATCCACCTTGTTAGTGTGTGTGTCTTTTTATAGGTGAGTTGAGTCCATTGATATTAAGGGATATTAGTGAACACTGATTAATATTTCCTGCTATTTTTGGTGGTAGCTTGTGTGTATTTCCTTTCTCTGGAGTATTCTTCTGTGGAATTATTGATTGTTTGTGGTTTCATGGGTGTATCTGGGATCCTTAGGTTGGAGTTTTCCCTCTAATGCTTTCTGGAGGGTCAGATTGGTAGATAAGTATTGTTTCAGTCTGACTTTGTCATGAAATATCTTGTTTACTCCATCTGCAATGATTCATAATTTTGCAGGGTATAGTATTCTAGGTTGGCTGCCATGTTCTTTTAGTGTCTGTATAACTTCTGACCAAGCCCTTCTTGCTTTCATCATTTCCATTGAATAGTCAGGAATTATTCTGATGGGTCTGCCTTTATAAGTAAGTTGGCCCTTTTCTTTTGCAGCTCTTAAAATTTTTCTTTGTTCTGTATGTTTATTGGTTATTATGTGGCGAGTGGACTTTTGGGGGGATCATATCTATTTGGTGTTCTGTAAGCTTCTTGTATCTTTATAGGCATTTCCTTCTTTAAGTTAGGAAAGTTTTCTTCTATGATTTTATTGAATACATTATCTGTGCCTTTGAGCTGGTATTCTCCTTTTATTCCTATTATTCTTAGGTTAGGTCTTTTCATGGTGTCCCCGATTTCCTGAACATTTTGTGTTATGGCTTTTTTGGTTTTAGTATTTTCTTTGACTGATATATCTATTTGAGCACTGAGTCTTCCACTCAAGAGATTCTCTCTTCCCTCTCTTGGATTCTGTTGGTTATGCTTGTATCTGTAGTTCCAGCTCTTTTCTTCAGATTTTCTATCTTCTTTGAAGGCTTCAATAATCTTCAGTGTTTTGGGTGTTGTTTCCTTTTATTTCCTCTTCATTGCTCTGTTCATGTCTTGTAGTTGTAGAACCACCAGTTTCTTCTAGTGTTGCCTTGTTGTTCTTTATATTATTATATGTATTTTTGCACTGATATCTGCCCATGGCTTCAGTGGTTCATGATTAAGTGGGTCCTAGTCAGTTGTGGCAAGAGGGCTTTGTGTCTACTGTCTCCTCTGAACAAAGGGTCTGCTCGATCTCTGACTCTGCTCTGGACAGGGGTCTGAATTTCAAAGCCTCAGTCCTTCTCTGATGACACAGTTCGCCCTGGAGGCAGGGCCTGGCCGTGCAAGGTCCCCTTTATTAGGTATGGCTGGAGGAACTCCTCACAGCCAAACCCTAGTCCTGTCTGCTAGGGAGAGTTTGAGATCAGACTCTTGGGATTGACCCTGGATCCGGAGAGCGACTCTCCGGACACGTGGTCCAGGTGCCAGACTCACCTCTGGACAGGGTCTGAATTTCAAAGTCCTCAGTCCTTCTCTGCTTGGGGAAAGACTTTAAAGCACTGACCTACTTAATTTTCTATCATTGTAATAAATATTGTGACCAAAATCAACTTGAAGAGAAAGGTTTTTATTTGGCTTATACATCCTGATCAAAGCCCATCACTGAAGGAAGTCAAGCCAAGAACTCAAGGTAGGAACCTGGAGACAGGAACTGAAGCAGAATCGCCTCATGCTGGCTTGCTCTCAGTGACTTGCTCACCTGGTTTTCTTACACAACTCAGAACCACTTCCTTAGGGGTAGCACCACCCATAGCAAGCCAGGCCTCCCAAAGTCAACCATTAATTTGGAAAATGCTCCACAGACATGCCTCCAGACTGATTATGATGGAGGCAATTTCTCAGCTGCAGTTCCCTCTTTCCAGGTAACACTCTCTAGACAAACTAAGCATCACACTCGGTGACAATCATTTATTAAGAGTCCCACATCCATAATGGCAGCTCAAGGAGATCTGCACACTCGTATCCCAGTGAAACATCCACACTTGGGCACCCACCATAAACCTAAACCAGGGGGTGAAAATCACTTACCTACCATGCACAAGGCACTGGGCTCCATCCCCAACAGTACCAAAATAAGCAACCAAACAATAGCAGCAAAAAATAATAATTACTATTTAATCTCTTTGGAAATTGTGCTCACTATGTGTAGAAAAGGAGGGTATAATTTCATCCCCAAAACTCTCTACCAAATGTTGCTAAGGAAAAGAACCTGAAGCACATGTGGCACTTGAGAATGGACCTACTGCCTGTTTCTCTACCAACAGAAGCAAAGTAAGTGGACCTAGGCAGTAAGATGGAGTTCCCACAACCTCCAGCTCCAAGTGAACAGCTGCATCTCCCCAGAAGCACATGACTGCCAGAATATCTCAGTTCTTTGTTGAAGGGACGAAATTCCAAGCAAGATTCACCAAGAAATCAGAATCCCCTTTTTCAATATTATCCTCGATTAGAGCACAAAGACCATGGTGGGCATAGAATGGCAACAACACTGAGTCAGTATCCCTGTCATTTCATCTCACTGTTAGTGAAGAGGGACTATCTCAGGAGAGATGGATTGGAAAAAGAAAATACCTGCTTTTAGAGTGCCATGCTTTAAAAGGAGTGTAAATCTGAGACACACAGCTACTTTCCTTGCCTCCGTGTTCTTTGTAGTATATTAGAGACTGCAAACAGTGAAAAAGCCAGATCATAAAAGCAAAGAGCTCTAACACTCTCTCCAAATTAAGTATATATATATATATATATATATATATATATATATATATATATATATAGTGAGTGGCTGTTTTACCTATGTGTAGTTCTGGCACCAATAGCATGTCTGGACTCCAGGGAGGCCAGAAGAGGGCATCAGATTCCCTGAGAATATAGTTGCAGATTGATGGGAGCCCCACGTGGGTGCCTAGAATCAAACCTGATCCTCCAGAGGAGCAGTGTCTTGAGTGCTGAGCCAGATATCCCGTCCCAGACTCTTGGGGGCTATCTGAACATGTGGCCTTATTTGCAGCCTTATTTCCTCCAGCTGGAACCCACCTTTGCATGAGCCTTCTACCCTACCTCCCCTGCTTTCTTCATCTCCCCTGTGCTCTGTGCCCTTGTCATCAGCATCCTTGCAAACCCAAGCCTCCTGCCATACCCTCCTTACCCTCCTCCTTCCTTTACATTATGCCTCCTGCTCACCTGTACATTACACCTGTCTTTCAGCCTAGCTTTCTGTCAGCTCCCACCATCCTACCATCCAGTTGAGCCTCCTTCTATCCTTCAGAGAGCTTCCTGGCCTCTTCCAAGACTTTCTATTTTCTGTTCTCCTCCTCAGCTTTTTACTCCTCCCCTCTTGGGGTGCCACACTCTCTTCCAGCCTTCATGCCCATTTCTTTCTCCCTCCCCAGCTTAGGACCAAACCTCTCTGGTTCCTAATCCTGCCCCAAAACATTGAACTCTGATCATCAGGAAGTCCAGAAAAGGGCATTAGATCCCTGTAACTGGAGTTCTAGGTGGTTTTGAGCCTCTATCCTGTGGAGGAACAGACAGTTGTCCTAATGCTGAGCCATGTCTCTAGCCCCATACTTTCCCCTTTTGTATAAACTCTTGGTCCTATTTTCTAGACTTATTTCTTCCAATAGGCTCTGACCTTTCCATGAACTTTCTTCCCTAAAATCCATTTATCCTGCAAAAACTTCTTTAGAATGAAACTGGGCACTCTGGAGCAGGGGCAGCTGAACTCTGCACCTGCCCACACCCGCAGCTCCTGCTGCTCAGGGAATCTACTAGGAGCCCTACTGCGACCCTGAACTGAGTGAACTGAGCAAACTAACTGCAGGGGTCTCTGAGGGGCGGATTCGAACCCTGACCAGAGGTGAGGAGGGCTCGGCGGGCCTCAGCGCCGGTATCCTGGCCTGGGAGGGAGAGTTGACCTCACACTGCTTCCGGTT
>PVIH01031774.1:0-10624 GCA_004025045.1 Sigmodon hispidus | reverse complement strand
GATTCTAGGCAGGGGCTCTACCACTGAGCCACACCCCAGCCCCTCACTGGGGGATTCTAGGCAGGGGTTCTACCACTGAGCCACAGTCCAGCCCCTCACTGGGGGATTCTAGGCAGGGGCTCTACCACTGAGTCACACCGCAGCCCCTCACTGGGGGATTCTAGGCAGGGGCTCTACCACTGGGCCACACCCCTACCTCTGGGATTTTTTTTTAGACAGGGTGTTCCTTTGTATCCCAGACTTGCCTTGAACATCCCACTGCCTCTGCCTTTTGAGATCTGAAAGTACAGGTGTGGACCACTATACTGTGCCACAAAATGTTCAAGAGGAAAACTTCCTATCTCACTCAAGTGCTTGGTGCAGTGAGTGTTTTTCCGCAAGGAACCTCATGGGGGAAGCTCCTTATTGCTAGGAGCTTCCAGGCCCTCGTGCCGATGGCAGTGCCAGGTTAGCAGTGAAGGGAGGTGTGGGGAGGAAACCTTCCTGTATGTGCTTCGGTTACACTTTTATTGATTGTTTAAGGTTTCTTCTGAAATACCGTTTTTGCTTATGAGGGGCCTAGGCTGGCGTCTTGCTAGGCTTTGTAGCCAAAATTGACCTTAAATTTCAGGTTCTTCCTGCCTCCATACCCCAAGTGCTGGAATTACAGGCCTGTGCTACCAACACCCAACTTTATTATTTGTTTTGTTTTTTTGTTTTTTGTTTGTTTGTTTGTTTTTTACTTTGTAACCTAGGCTGTCCTCAGATTTTGAGGGTTGTACTTTCATCTATGGGATGCTGAGTTATAGGTATGAGATATTATTCTGGCTTGAAATGTTTATAACAGCAGCATAGCATTAAAGCGATATTTGGAGGGGGCTGGAGAGGTGGCTCAGAGGCTTGCTCAGAGCACTGGCTGCTCTTCCTGAGGTCCAGAGTTCAATTCCTAGTAACCACATCATGGCTTAGAATCATCTGTAATGAGATCTGGTGCCCTCTTCTGGCATAAAGCTGTAATGCAGATAGAGCTCTCCAATCTACAACAAATAAGGGGATGATGAGAGATGTCTTGTCACTGGTTGGAGGTGAGCACTGATATTTAAGCCTGCCTGTGCCCCTGGTTTCAGCATTTTCGAGACCTCCCCTCACCTCTTGCCTTTATAGGGAGACGACTCCGTGGGAAGGCCTTCTATAACGTGGGTGAGAAAGTGTTCTGCCAGGAGGACTTCCTGGTGAGTCTTCACTGTTGCTAGCCCAGCTGGGTGGGAGCAGGGGCGGGACCCTCCTTCGGACTCACTTGCAGACCTGAGGCCAGCGACTGGGAGTGCCCCTTTGTCACGTGACGTCCTGGATCCTGTGTCCCTTCCCAGTACTCCGGGTTCCAGCAAACAGCTGACAAGTGTAGCGTGTGTGGACACCTTATCATGGAGATGGTGAGAACCTCCTCCTCCCCCAGGGACCTGGAGTCCCCCAACCCTGAGTGGAGTCTGAGGGCCTCTCCTCCCCTCCCCCAGATCCTGCAGGCCCTTGGCAAGTCCTACCACCCCGGTTGCTTCCGCTGCTCAGTGTGCAACGAGTGTCTGGATGGGGCGCCCTTCACCGTGGACGTGGAGAACAACATCTACTGTGTCAGAGACTATCACACGTGAGTCTCTTCTGCCAGACCCTCACTGCACACGGCCCTCACTGGCTCTTCTCCCCACTCGGCCTCTTTGCCTCCGTGTTTTCTCAGCAGTTGGGGCAGGTGTCTTAGTGGCTTCCCATTGTAGTGACGGCTTTTCACAAGACAGTGTAAGGAGAGGTTGGTTTGGGTTCACAGCTTCAGAAGGCATTCCACCATGATAAGCTTTGGTGACGACAGGAGCAACAATATGGGATCCCTTGAGTCTTGGTGAAACAACAAAAAGACATCAGGAAGTCAGGAATGGACTAGAGTGAGTTGTTACCATTAGGTAGGTGCCCAGTGAGCCTGGAGGACGGTTCACATGAAGCCATCAGGGCAGCCATGGGGCATCTGTGCTTTCTTTCTGGTCCCTCTTCTGGGTAGTCTGGCCACCAGTCCCCTCTAGCCTTTGCCTGCATGCGCCCCTCTCTTCCTGGCGGGCCTCTTCTGACCGTGTCCTGACATCCAGGCTGTTGCTCCCAGGAAGGACCCTGGTGCCACATGGGCAGCCAGTCTGTTGCTCTATGGCTCCAGGCGCAGGCCTCAGGGCTGTGCTGCTAATCTTGTCCTTGGTATTGAGGGTGGAGCAGAGGTCTCCAGGGGATGCCTTCAGTCTGGCCATCAGGGGCTAGAGAACGCATAGGAGATGGCTGGAGGGCGCCTGAGGCCATCCTGGAGGAGGAGGAAGGAGACAGGCAGATAGGAACAGTATCAGCCACTACTATTCAGAAGGGAGAAGCTGCAGCCCTGCGAGTTCACACAGGAGGACCTGTTGTGGGAGATCTACCCTTGTGCCCTGCCTCTCTTCACGCACCTTCTCATGTCCACTTGTCCTCTTTCCTTTATCATTCCAGGGTGTTTGCCCCTAAATGTGCTTCCTGTGCCCGGCCCATCCTCCCTGCACAGGTAGGAACAGTTCACCGGGAAGCAGCAGGCGCCTGGTCCTGAGGCTCTGCTCACCCCCATCTGCTCTGCCTCAGATCCTGGCCCACAGGAGGGGTGGTCAAAGGTGGCCATGCTCTGCCTTCCTCAGGGCTGAGGAATATAGAGGATGTTCATGCAGGGGGTGGGACAGGTGTACCCTGCCTGGACGAATCATAGGGAGGAGCTGGCTGTACTTCTAGTGTGTTATGCTACAGCAGCATCCTGCTCCCTTTCCTGTAATTGGGGAATGAGCTCATTCAGTTTGCAGTGGATGTTGGGTGGCTTATGGCTCCAGGAGCAGACAGGGAGGCCTTGGCCTGTGCAGCTCTTAAGTTTGGGTCTTTCTGCATGAACCATGTCTGTCCACGTAAGCTCCTGAGGAAACACGGTTGGTTTGGGAGTTCCTGCCTCTGAAGTAGTGAAAATACAAATCCAGCACCCATGTGACTTTCTTATATGTGTGACTCTGGGCGGGAAGATACCCAGGGCACATACGCATCCACTCTTGGGTGTCTGCTGACATACCAGGTCCTTGTGCATGGGACCTGTCTACCCAAGATGGCACATTGTAGAGAGGGGTGCCTTAATGGACAGTTGAAGTCCAGGGGGCATGTGTGAATCCCACCTCTTCCTCCAGGGCTGTGAGACAACCATTCGTGTGGTGTCCATGGACAGAGACTACCACGTGGAGTGTTACCACTGTGAGGTAAGTCCTGCCCTCCCACAGGTGCCACAGAGCCTCGCCACAGACCTCCCCATGCACTGTTGCCCCTTGGATATCATGGACGCTCTGTTGTTGCTTCTTTTTCATACTCTCAGCAAGTCTTTTCCTTTCTTTCCATGCACACCATTTCTTTCTCTTTTAGATCGTTAGTCATGTTTTTCCTAGTGGGTGTTGGATTTAGTAGAATAGATGAAGATTTAGAACCTTGAAAAATTAGGGAAGGTTTCCTAGAGGAGGTGACATCCAGCCTAAGATTTGAAGGGTCAATAAGAATTAGCCAGGCAGCCAATGAAGGAAACTTAACACAATAAAAAGTATGCTTTTTGTGGGTAAGTGTGTGTGTATAATTTTGTCTTGCTGATGAAAGTGTCAGAGGTGAGGGGTAGATGCTGTACAGGCTAAAGAGTACTGACTTCCCTGGAGCAGCAGAGAGAACAAGTATTTCAACCCATGAGCCTGGAGGACGTTTCACATCATTATAGTCCGCTTTGTGTTTGGTTTTAGGGTCAGGCATACTATGTAGCTCAAGCTGCTCAGACTTGCATGTGCAGCCAAGGCTGGTCCAGAACTGTCACAGGTTTTTGCTGTGTATCCCTTTCTGTTCTGGAACTCAGTCTGTAGATCAGGGTGACCTCAGAGATTCTCCTGATTCTGCCTCCTGAGTTCTGGGGTTCACAGGGTTATGCTTTCATACCCAGCATGCCTATAGTCCGAGCTCTTAAGAGACTGGGACAGTACATGCCAACTGTGGCTAACAAACAAAGTGACATCAAATCTCAGCCATGCAGAAAAGAAATTCTGGGAGAAGATGAACTACAGGTTTGGACCAGTGAGGAAGCTGTGCTCACAGGGTTGTCATCAGTTCAAGGAGGTGGGTGGAGTAAAGAGACAGTGAGGTGAGCATGGCTTGGGTAGGTGACTGGCTGTGGATGTATAGGAGAGAGGAAGTGTCCATCAGGATTCTAACAGAGGAGGAGTATGGTGCCACTCCCTGTTTCTGTAAGTGATACCAGAAGTCACCGACTTATATACAGTCCATGCAGCTGGGCATAATGGCACATGCTTTTATCACTTGGGAGGCAGAGGCAGGTGGATCCCTGTGAGTTACAGGTCAGCCTGTAAGTGCCAGAAAATGAGGGCTAAACAGAGAAACCCTGTCTTAAATAACAACAACAATAATAAAATGTATGAGAAAAAGAGGTCAGGGTTCCGGAGTCCCTGAGACCATACCCCCAAAGCCTCTTTGATGGTTCAACACTCTCCATGGACAAAGGACCAAACCTCACCCCCTTTGTGTTTTTGAAATAGGTACTTACTGTGCGGCCCTGTGTAATAAGCTTTTTCATCGGACTTTCTTGGACCGTCATCCCTCGAATAATAACATGCAGACTTATTATTAAGTATGAAAGCTTGGCCTTTAGCTTAGGTTTTTGCTCAGTTAGCTCTTATAACTTAAATTGACCTGCTTCTATTAATCTACGTTCTCCCTTGCGGCTTAACTTCTTTTCCATTTTGTATGTCCAACTTGCCGTGTGTCTCCCTGGAGTCTCTACACCTAGATCCATCATCATCCTCTCACTCCCTGGAAGTCCCGCCTTTCCTCTCCTGCCTAACTATTGGTCATTCAGCTTTTTAGTAAGCCAATCAGAAGGTGCCTTGGGAAAGACACATGTTCAAAGTGTACAAGCAGACTGTCCCACAACAGTGCTGGCTGTCCTAGAACTTGCTGTGCATCTGCCCTGGGACACAGATTCTGTGCATGTTGCTGGAACTCTATCACCGAGCCTTTGGATTCTTTTTATAGTCCAGGCTGGACCTAAAGCCAGAGTATAAAGTGGAGTTAGAGGGAGGGTGTCTGTGGGAGTCTGGTCTGGATTGTTCTGTGGGTACAGGAGTCTGAGCCATGGTCTCTATGGTCACGCAGCTCTTAGGACTGAGACATCTCTTCAGCGCCACAGTGTTCTTACAAATCATAGCTTGTGAAGTTGGATGTGTTGGTGCAGCCTTTAATGCCAGCACTCTGGAGGCAGAGACAGGTGGGTCTCTGAGTTTGAGGCCAGCCTGCTCTACAGAGGAAGTTCCAGGACAGCCAGAGGTATAGAGAGCCCCTGCTGCAAACAACAGCACAACCCAGAAACAGACAAGCGAAGCAGCATAGTTTGTTAGGCTGAGCCCACATTTACTACTCATCTGTATCTTTCCCCTGAGGCTGGACTTGATTCCAAGTCCTTGGGTGTCAAGGGTGCTCATCTTCTTTTTTATTAAGGTGCCCAGGGGGCATATCTACCCTGCCCTGATGTTCCTGGGTGAGACTGCCTGGCCTCCTGTTGACTGTGGTTCAAAGTTGTGGTTTTTCTTTGTCAGGACTGCAGGCTCCAGCTGAGTGGGGATGAGGGACGCCGCTGCTACCCCCTGGAGGGGCATCTTCTCTGTCGCAGATGCCACCTGAGGCGCCTCGGACAGGGCCGGCTCCCCTCACCTGCTGTGCACGTGACTGAGCTCTGAGAAGCAGCCATCAGGAGAGAGGGGTGGCCCACGCTCCCCTCTCTCCCCCTTCACCAAGCTGCTGTCCCTTCCGCGGGGGCGGGACCCCGGCAACAAATAAGCAATTTCTATTTATTCACCTTCCATGCCTCAAGCCATTTTCCCTGCTGGGTTCCAGGACACCTGCTCCCTGCAGCTTTGGAACAGGCCGTCTTCCTCTGCTCGGCCTCAGGTCCCTGAGCCCAGGCTTGGAGGGCCCTGGTGCCATGGGGAAGGGTGCCTTATGTGTGTGGTCACAGCCAGGCAACAAGGACAGCCTGGGAAACTGGAGATGTGGCCTTGATGGGTGTTTTCAGCCACAGGTCTCTGCCTCCCTGGGTTCTGGCTTGGGGAGGTGCTTTTCTAGTATCAGCCTCAGAAGACCCTGAGGGACCACAAGGCTTCCTGCAGATCCTGAGGAGCATCTCCTCACTCTATCAGGCTCCACCACACAATGATGTGATTTGACTTAAATTATGTTTCTTCCCTCTCCAAGGATGTTTGTATTTTCTTTAAAAGAATATAGTTTTCTTCTAAAAACTTGGACCAAGGTAGTTAACTTTTTAGTCACAGCAAATTTGTGTGTGCACACAGGTTCATGTATCATGTAGCTTAATTGAGGTGCTGAGAACCTTCGTAGTTTTAACTTTTTTTTTGCATAAATTCTAGAATATCTTCACATCTTCAAATTTCAGTGTGGGGTCATGTGTTAGAATCTTATAGAAAGGGATGTTATGGGCTTTTGGCAGAGCAGATGTAAATTAGATTTTCTTTGGAGAGAGAGAACTTCTGGGTACTGATGAGATTTAAGCTGGTTCATAAAGACATTGAACCTGTGCTTGTGTGTGACCCTGGCCAGGTCCTGTCTGGGTTCTATTGACAGAATCGTTATTCTTGGTGATGGTGTTGGGTTGGCTTTGGTTGGTTGGTTATTTGGAGCCAGGCTCTCGCTTGGTAGTAACTCAGGGTGTCCTCGAGTTTCCAGCCTCCTGCATGACCCTCTGGAGCATTTCTTCCTTGTGTGTGGAATCATTTGATAGGACTGAGTATTAGTGTTACCAGGGAAACTTCTAGGCTTCTTTATCTCCATTTAAAAGTTTAGAAATGGGGCTGGAGAGATGGCTCAGAGGTTAAGAGCACTGACTGTTCTTCCAGAGGACCTGAGTCTGATTCCCAGCATCCACATGGTGGCTCACAATCATCTATGATGACATCTGGTACCCTCTTCTGCACACTGTTACACATAATAAATAAATCTTTAAAAAAAAAAAAAAACTTTAAAAAGGGACTCAGAAGGAAGCCCAGGGAGAGTTTAATTTCAGTTTAAGGTAAACAGTACTGATTAGGTGAGACTCTAAGCAGCCCCTAGGAGAGGTGAAGAAATGGTCCTGCTTTCTAAGTTAGGTGGGGGAACAGAAACAGCTTATTAGGAATGGAAAAGCATCCGAGGATGGAGTAAGCTAGTGAGCTGAGGAGAGAGCCCTCAACCGCCCTCTTTTTATTGTGGAAGTTCCTGAATTTTTGGCTCATGCATGGTTTGTCAGATGATCCAGGGTCTTTCTTTTTCTGCAAACTGACTGCTTTCATGTTAATCTTCATGTAGCTTTTTTTCTAATTCCTGTTCAGTCACATGCAAGACCAAATTAGGATGCACTGGACTGGGCACCTGGTACCTTGGTCCAGCCATGCTGAGGTCTGGGAGTAGGGCTCCCCCTGGTGGACTGAGGAAGCAAACAAGTACCTAGAAGCCTAAGACTGGGTTTCAGTCCTGAGGTATAGAAAGTGTCTCTATAGATGGGGACTTCTACTGCAGCCTGAGTGGCTTCCTAGAGGAGGTGACCTTGGTGGGACCCGAAGAATAAATTACAGGAGTGGGAGGCTCACTTTTGGCTTTTGGTCCTTCTTGAACTAACGAGTTTGCTTGGATTTGTTTGCTTTTCTCCCCAAGTACTGTATATGAAGCCCAGGTTTTTCCACACGCTGGAAAAGTGCTCTACCACTGAGCCACACCCCAGCCCCTCACTGGGGGATTCTAGGCAGGGGCTCTACCACTGAGCCACACCCCAGCCCCTCACTGGGGGATTCTAGGCAGGGGCTCCACCACTGAGCCACACCCCAGCCCCTCACTGGGGGATTCTAGGCAGGGGCTCCACCACCGAGCCACACCCCAGCCCCTCACTGGGGGATTCTAGGCAGGGGCTCTACCACTGAATCACACCCCAGCCCCTCACTGGGGGATTCTAGGCAGGGACTCTACCACCGAGCCACACCCCAGCCCCTCACTGGGGGATTCTAGGCAGGGGCTCTACCACCGAGCCACACCCCAGCCCCTCACTGGGGGATTCTAGGCAGGGGCTCTACCGCTGAGCCACACCCCAGCCCCTCACTGGGGAATTCTAGGCAGGGGCTCTACTGCTGAGCCACAGTTCAGCTGTCTGTGCAACATATCAAACACCTGTCTGTATCCAGCTTCCACAGCCATCAGCTACCCAATGTCCCAACCCAACTCTGTCTGCTGTAAGCCATGATGTCACAAACATCTGTCATGGTCCCCTTGCATTTCTGCCCATAGGGATGCCTCACAGGCTCCTCAGTCCTGCCTGAGGCTGCCTGTCACACAGGCCATGTCCCCTTCATGACAACATTGGGGTCTCTTATAAGAGTACCTTCAGCTTTGGAAATACTGATAACGGTGATGGTAGCTGGGGACACACTTGGGACAGTTACTCACTTGTCCTTTATTTCAGCATTTTATGGAACTTAAAGAGGGATTGCTGAGCTGTGCTGAGAGAGGGGACTTGGATTCCTTACATCCCCAGCCCTGCTCCTCTTATCTGGCCTAACTGGGCTTTCTACCAGAGTTTAGACATGAGCCTGAAGAACGGCCACATCCCCGACTCACGTAGATCTCAGTCAGGGATTGTTAGCATTGAAGGCAGATGTGAGTGCAGATCCTGCCAGCTCAGAGTCCCCTGGTGTCCTCACTGGGGCATCTTGTTGTTTGGTAAGTCCAGCTGTAGAGGATCACATGCCCTCTTGTGGGCACCTGCACTCTAATGCCCATATCCATTCTTAGGCAGATATACTCCTAATAAAAATGAAATAAACAGGGGCTGGAGAGAATGGCTCAGCAGCTAAGAGCACTGACTGTTATTCCGAAGGACCTGAGTTCGATTCCCAGCATCCACATGGCAGCTAACAACTGTCTGTAATTCCAAGATCTGACACCCTTACACAGTTATACATGCAGGCAGAATTCACATATAGTAAAAATAAAAAATAAACGATATTTAACATTTATTTATGAATGTGCTGGGGGACCTGCCACAGTGCATGAGACAGGCCCAGCTGTGGAGATCAGAGGACAAATTCCAGATGTCAGGTCTCTCCTTATACTGCCTGGGTCCAGGGATGGAACTCAGGGTGTCAGGCTTGGGGAAAGTTCCTTTACTACTGAGCTTTCTTAGCCTTTTTTAAAAAAGATTTATTTATTGATTATGCATACAGTATCCTGCCTGCATACCAGAAGAGGGCGCCAGATCTCATAGGTGGTTGTGAGCCACCTTGTTGTTGCTGGGAATTGAACTCAGGACTTCAGGAAGAGCAGCCAGTGCTCTTAACCTCTGAGCCATCATCTCTCTAGATTTAAGGGAAATATTTTTGGGGAAAGTGAACGAGCATGGGTGAGGGTCTCCCGAAGGAGTTTTTTTCCTTTTCTTCCTTGCCTCCCTTTCTTCCTCCTGCCCTGTTAGGGATAGGGTTTCTCTGTGTAGCTCCCCGCGATCCTGGAACTCCATTTGTAGATCAGGCTGGCCCAGAACTCAAAGATCTGCCCACCTCTGCTTTCGAAGTCCTGGAGTTAAGGGTGTCTTCCACTATGTTGCCCTTACGTATGTATGCATTATTTTTATATGGTTTAAAATATTTATTCATTTTATTTTATGAATATTTATATTTATCCATAAATATATATTATTTTATGAATATATTTATTCATAAATAAATATATATATTCATAAATTAATATATATTTATGAAAATATATATATTTTACCTGCTTGGATGTCTAACTCATGTGCATGCATGATTCCCATGTAGGTCAGACTAGGGCATCAGATCCCTGGAACTGGAGTTACAGATGGTTGTGGGTCACCATGTGGATGCTGGGAATTGAACCTCAGTCCTCTGGAAGAGCAGCCAGGACTCTTAACAGCTGAGCCATCTATCTCTCCAGCCCTGTAGAGACTGTTCAGCTCACATAGTGGAAATGTGAGTCACACCCTCAGCATCTCCTCTCCCCCAAGCATTTCAGTTCATCTTCACTGTCAACTTGACTGGCTGCATTAGAATCGCTCAGGAGATGGAGGCAACCTCGGGATTTGTGTGCAAGGACTACTTATTTATTTATTGAGACACCTTGGCTTGATCAGCTCCCGTGAGTAACATTCCTGTTAGCATAGTCTCTTGTCTCTGACAGACACCTCACAGACGCAGCGGAAGGAGGCGAGGCTCATCAGCCTTAGGTGTGAAGATCTCTTCACCCTGCTCCATCCCTCCAGCACCTCTATCTCACTCCCAAAGCTGCTGCTGCTGCTGCTGCTTTATATATGTCTCTGTCACTGAATACATGTGCCATGTCAGCTACTTCCATCGAAACTGACAAAATGTCTCATGCAAGCAACTTAAGAAGGAGGGGTTACTTTAGACCACAGTTCAAGGAGGATGCAGGAGGGCGCAGGAGTGTACAGGAGGGCGCAGGAGGGCGCAGGAGTGTACAGGAGGGCGCAGGAGTGTACAGGAGGGCGCAGGAG
>PVIH01031773.1:0-10418 GCA_004025045.1 Sigmodon hispidus | reverse complement strand
TTTTTTTTTTTTTTTTTTTTTTTTTTTTTTTTTTTTTTTTTTTTTTTTCCTTTATTTTGTATTTATTAAAAAAAAAAACACACAGTAAAAAGAATTTAAAATGTGGAAGAGTTAACAATAACTATATAGAGGATAAGAATGATAAGCATGGCTTATCAAGGGTAGACATACAAATAAGATTGCTACACCTATATTTTCTCCTGTTCTTTCTGAACAGCTAATCACACAATGGCAGACCTTAAAGCCTTCTTCCTGATGGCTGGGAACAAGATCTGGGAATGCAGCCAGCAACACTGAAGCAGGGGTAGTTTTCCAAATATTATGGGCTTGGTCACATAAGGACAAACACACGAAGTCAAGACAGTGTTTTCATAGAATCACTACTAATAAAATAATTGTGAATATTCTGGCCACACTCCAGTAAATAGGAAACTAAACGTTTGTGTTTCTGCATCAACTTCAGCATTATAATGAACACAAGAAAAACCTTTCAGTGGATAATAAGTTACCCATGACTTTTCTGGGAAATTATAGGTTTGGGATCAAAGAAGCCAAAGCATTTTTGAAATTTGTTTGTTAACAAAATAACTTATCCTGTCTTACTTTGGTGGTCATCACAAAGATATGAATGCTAACTACTGCTATGAAAGATTGTTATCAGGACCACTTTAGCTTACCCTGATCTCCCTTAGTCCTAACACATTTTCATTGCATTTTAGTTCTCATTTTTTTGGACTTCTCAGGTGCTTCTGGTATACCTAGGATAACCTTTACAGAATACTTTCCATGCTTTAACACATTAGTTTATCTCGCTGCTTTTGGTAAGTTTCTTTCCTCTAAACCTAGCTAATAGAACATAATTCAGACATTCCCACAGCCTGTCACCTTTCCCAGACCTCAGAGGACAGTGGAGCAGCTGAGATAACTATTACCTTGACAGAAGGTCCCTTTTTCATATGTTCATATCTGAGCCTGACATTTTAGCTGAGTTAGCTCTTGTCAGTCTCAACACTGATGCAACCAATCACAAAGCAGCTAGTCCCTACACTGCTCATACCTTACTGAAATCTTACTGAGAACTGTCAGTCCAAGACCAGCTTGAACATGACTTACCAACCCTGTGAAGTCTAGCTCTTGTTTCCCTTGCTAAGTAATGATCCGTTGATAAGGCTTTAAGCATTGTACTCTCTGCAATTGCCTTTCATCTCATGTTTTTAAAAGAGATTCCTGGAGGTAACCATTTAGAACTACCTATTATTGGCTGGATGTTCCATACTTAGGAAGCAGGGAACTGGGTAAAATCATTACTAATAGAACAATGGCAGCTAAAAAGAGGGCAGTTAAACTCTCACATATTGGTAAACTCTATTCAACACTGGGTAGAGACCCTTTCAGTTTCCTTTCTTTGTCTGACATTGCCTGAGAAGAACTCATGTTCTTTGTAAATTTTTTGACAGGTGTGTCATGTTTTGTGTTATAGAAAGTTTTTCCCGGGACCATTTGGGCCCGGAGGTTTGGAACTTGGTCCATGGCGGCTTCTGTCCCCCAAAGAAATGAATCACATGCTTATATACTTTATACTGTTTGGCCCATGTCTTAAGCACATTACTAGCTAGCTCTTTCATCTTAATTCAACCCATTTCTATTAATCTTCCCACCACGTGGCTCAGCCCTTGGCTCAACCTATACCTCTACATGTTCCTTCTTCGGGGGTCTGACAGCTACCGACTAACTCCACCCTTCTCCTTCTACCAGCCTTGCTCTGATACTCCACCCACTTCTACGGTGCTGTGCATAGGAAAAAACAGTCCTTTATTTACAGTGTACAGAGAACATTCTACCACAGTTTTGTTTATACATTTTATGATTTTTCAACAGCTGAGTATGAAGTTAATTTGAAATAATGGTAATGTTTTCAAGTCTAAATGAAATATTTTAATAATGCAAGTGTTTTTACAGACATCCTTATCTTAAAAAAGTGAAAGTATCAACAGTACTTGTTACTATTATTCAGATTTACAAAGAAGTCAAATATATGCTTTTAACATCAGATAGCTTAGAAACTCTATATAATCTTATCAGACTTCACCAGCTAGAGCCAACAACCTTATTACTTCTATGCACCTTTTAATCATATAAGCTAAAACTTGTGTTACTATACTTTCACTTTTCTATTATAAAACTGTTCAAGGATTGGTTTTTTTGTATCCACTTGAAGGTCAGTGGCTGTCATAAATAGTATCACCACTATTGCTCAAATAAAGGACACCAAATGTCACTCATAAGACGCTGTATCAAAGCCATAGGAAGCTTGACTTTTCCTTGTTCTTATAAGCTGGCAGACTGTTCTGTCCTTGTTTTGTGCCTTTTCAGTTATAACCCATCAATTATTAATGTAAATTGATGGCAACTGTAAACTTACCCCAAAAGTGCTGTTTTAAAATATCACCCTTTTATCTGTAATTCTAAAAAGGAAATAATCATGCCACTTCATAAATTTTCATGTAACTATAAATTATAGTTTTGAACTTCTTTAAGATATAAAATCAATATGAAATAACCTGGGAAAATGTGAGAAAACTCTAAAGGATACATTCAATTATGTGACCACCTATATCCAACTTTTAGAATAATGAATGCTTAAGTGTTACTGCAAATTCAAATAAGTAGTATATATTTAATACAATCTATGACATTAATTATGTAATTACATATTTGATATGCACATGCACAAATATCTATATTTATCTATCTAGACACACACATGCACTTATAGGAGAATGAACAAGTCAATGGCAGCTGCATTAGCTGGGCTGAACAGTGGTGGCACGTGCTTTTCTTCTCAGCACTTGGGAGGCAGAGGCAGGTAGATCTCTCAGTTGGAGGCCAGCCTGGTCTATGGAGTGAGTTTCAGGACATCCAAGAATACATAGCCCTGTCTCAAAATACTGAACAAAATGAAAGCCTGTGTTCCTGCCAGGAAGACCCATGTCTGGACCCTGCCTGTCACCCTCACACTTGTCCAAATTGCCAACATTCCTACCAGGAAAGAGACTCATGCTCTGTACTGTAGATTTCTGAACTATGGAAAGACCTGTGGCAAACTTTTCAGCAACTGCCTGAATCAGGCTACTCCTTCCCACCCAAACACAGCTACCTCAACCTCCATCAATAACTCAGGATAACATCTTGGCATGGCAATGTGAATACTGAATAAATACAAATGCTGTACCTATATAAAGTGATATTTAATGAATTTTCAATTAGTCTCTACCTAATGCAGGATCTTACATTGCTAAATGATCACTTGTGGAATAGTTAACTATGTAAATATGTGTTACATTTGTTTATGCTTCTGAATATTACTTTATCGGTGTAAAGGTATGTTATTTTTGTTTACGCTGCATTTGTTTAATTATGTAAAGGTGTGTTGCATTTGTTTCATCTTGCCTGCCTAAGGTACCTGGTTCATCTAATAAAAAGCTGAATGGCCAATAGCAGGCAGGAGAGGAATAGGCAGAGCTTACAGGTGGAGGGAGTAAATAGAAAAAAAGAGAAGAGTGTGGTGATTTTATATTTAGTAAAGTCAGTCTGAATATTAGAAAACAGATCCTCCCAGAGTCAAGCCAGAGGAAGAGAGTGTGGTAACTCACATCTTTAATCTCAGCATGGGTGACCTATTCCTCTAATCCCATAACTCCAGAGACAGTGATCTTTCTGTGTTTCTGTGAGTTCAAGGCCCAACTACCTAACAGCATATGCACACACTTTTAATTGTAACTTTAGAATTATGATGCAGAGTTGAACCTGGAAGTAAAACAACTGGATAAGATACTTAAGGCAGGCTTAGGAAGACATTGTGGTATTTTGTAGAAGCAAAAAGCCAGGCTGAGGACTCTAGAAGATAGCTTTTACCTGAGAAGTTGTCTGGGTAAGAATTGACTGTGGTCTCTCTTATACTCCAGCTTTTCCCCAATATCAGGCTGTGAGTTTTCATTTAGTAGCAAATACAATTTGTGTTTTAGAAGAAAATGGGGGAGAAAGAGAGAAACACATCCAGAGCCAGAAGCCAGGCAGCTGCCAGTCAGAAAGAAAGAATGGTAAAATGCCTCAGGGCAAGTGTGATAAAGAGAAACAGATTATAATAGGAATTAAAATAAGGCCAAGCATTTCTAACTAATGAGTCTTTGTGTCAGGATTTGTGAGCTGGTTGGTGGCCCAAAGAAAGCCTACTACAACCACTGGAATATTTAATTTTATTTTAATTATGTGTATAGTTGATGTGCTTCTCTGCAGCTGAGTGCAACTGTCTGCTCAGTCCAGAAGAGGAAGTCAGATCCCCAGGAGCAGAAGTTACAGGTAGGTTATACCCTCTCAGTGTGGATATGTAGGAACCAAACTCAGCTCTGCAAAAGCAGCATGTGCACTTCAGTGGAGGGGTCAGTTGAGTGCTCCAAGGAGTGGGCGCTACCCATGGCAAGGCTCTCCTACTGTCACTCCTAACTGTAGTCTCAGTGCTCTCCATGGGGCCTCTTTCTACATCATATCTCCAGTACTGCATCTATTTATCTTACTGGGTGGTTCAAGGTTCCCCCAAGAGCTTACAAGAAAGTTTCCAGCCTTCTTGTATCTTGATCCCAGAACTGGGCTAGGATGTTTTTGCCTATAACTTAATAGTTCAAACTTACCTAGCTATGATTCAGGGGGAATAGATTTTACATGGAGATGTGAGTGGAGACATCCATATAATTAATGACTAAAATAATCAGTTAGATTTAGTAATTTATATAATAGGTCTCTAAATCTAAAAGATTTTGCTTGATACATCTATGCTTATGCAGAATATAGGGATGGGAAGAACAGGTAGGCTACCAGAAGATTTAAATTATATATTGCATCCTTCAGTATTGACTTTGATTAAGGATCAATTATACCATAGTATTTCTGATGACATTCATGTCTACTATATTTCAAAATTAGACATTGGTATGACAACTAATGCTTAGTAACACACTGACCATTATCGTATGACAACCAACTGACATGCTATTTTTAATATAAATGTAGGAGTAGGTGTACAATGGTCAAGTCATATAATTTATTTCTTCAGAATGTACAGGAAAAAACAGATTATTACTATAAGTGCTAATTTAGCAACATAGTACCTATGAAACAGAGTGAGTACAGAGAGGATGGGATTTGATTAAGGTTCTTGTGCCTGAGAAACAAGCACTTTACTCAATAAACTCTTTCCAAAGCCCCATAAAATCTTTTAAAAGTATGCTTGATATCAAAGTTAATCAAAATGAGTGACAAACTCTAAAGAGGTCACATACTACCCTGTGGACATAAGTCAGAGAGAACTGGTGTCCTCATTCCCATCAAAAATCTTTCACCTGAAGTAATGTTGTTTATACTAAGGTCAGAAATTTCTACATTTTAAGTAATTATATTTTTGTTTTCTGTAAAATCTCCACGGGTCAGTCCTAACCCAGTGATTGTTTATTAGCCTGAGGGAGGTTGGCTTATTTCTTTTATATTGCCACTGACAATAAACAATGAGACATTAATAGAATAAAAGGCTAGAAGTGTTGAGTTGGATCTCAGAACTTCGGTCAAGTTTTCCTTCTCTGTATTTCTTCACCCACAACCACAATCCCACAGCCCATATTAATGGGTCTTATTGATGGATTGCTTCTAAGAAAGACAAACAAAAAATGAAAACAAACGCCACTAAAGTAACTAAAAGTCTGTTAGCTAAACTTCTTACTCTCACATAGATCAATACACTCCTGAGCCTTCAGAGTAACCATTGCTAATAACAATGTTGCCTGTTTATCATCACATAATCAATAGAGAATGCACATGGCTGACACATCTGTTTTTACTGATTTCCTCCTCAGGTTTCACCAAAGGTCCCATTTCAGAGAGTTTAGGTATTGATCCATCTTTCTTTCCTAGCTCACTTTCCCAGTCTTAGAGTAGACTTAAGTTCATGGGAAATGCTAGAGAAGCACTTACAAGTGGGTAAAGAGAACACATACACACACACACACACACACACACACACACACACGCACACACACACAAAGGTAGTTCCCCACACACATACACACAGACAAACAACATGCACACACACAGAGACACACACATACACAGACACAACATGTACACAGACACACAACATAAACACACACATATATACACGCATATATAAAGGCAGTTTCACCCACACACACACACACACACACACACACACACAAACACACCATGCATATATGTATATAAATGTAGATAGTCTCCTATCTGACGTGAAGGACTTAAAATTGGAAATATAAATAACATTTATAGGAACACTGTCTCCTTCTTGACTGAGAATATGAACAAATGATTCTTCAGCTGTGTCACCTACAGCAGTCAGCCTAGTGAGTACAAAGTGTTTGCTCTCTGGAGCCTTCCTGAGAGAAAAAAGCATATATACCTTTACTTATGCATGGATCTGTCACCATACCAGTAACTCTGCACCCACAATAGAACCTGTCATATTCCAACTCCTGGTTATACACACCTTTCTGGTGAAAGAGTAAGCAGAGGCAATTCTTGGCTAAATGGCTAAGCTTGTCCTATACTAATACTTCAGTTTAAAGTCTAAACTGATATTTTTAACTAGGCCTTAAGATAGTACTGAAACACCGATTTCCATGTATAGCAATCAGGATTTCAATATTTTTGGCTTCCTGGAAGGATTAACTTCACCTTTTTAAGCTCTAAAAATGTTAACTTTAGTTAAATCATATTGCTTTAGTTTTAAGTAACATAGGCAGGAATAATTAGCAATAAAATAACTAAAAAGTAATGAAAGAGGAATAGATGGAGGTCAGATAGTCTCCAAAAGCTCTTGAGCTACACTAACTCTGCCTTTTTCTTCACTTCTAAGTTGATAAGACAAACAACCAATCAAATTCTGCTACCCTGACCCAGTAAAATGCCTAGGCAAGCATAAATCTAAGCTGCCCCAATAAGAGTGTATATTAGCACTGTGAGGTAGAACATTACTTCCAAGACAACCTATGTTAAAGAGCTCATGGAGACCATCTTGCAATAAGAATACTCCTCTCTGATTATGATGAAATTCCACTTCATGGTCTATGTTTCTGAAAGAATATTCCTCTCCCATTGATTTTGCACTGACTCCACAGCAGAGGGATAGTAACCAAAGCCTTAGAATACTCTAGATATGTAGCTGGACATATTATATGTACCCTGGAACTTCATGTTTACTGTATACTGTGATCTGTATCTATGTTCTCCACCAGTGTTTTTTGTTCTTTGTATTGTTGTACACATATTAAGCCACATAGAGTCAAGCTTTTATTACTGTAACTTTTACAATCAGATTTAGGATGCACTTTGTGGCAACAGTTAGCCCCTAGACAAAAAAACTGTTCTGATATTGACTGCTTGACAATATGCTATATAAACTAGACATTAAAGTTCCATAAAAAAGTGACCTCTAAACTTTGGCAAAACAAGCCAAGATAATCGTTCAGGTTCCTACTTTGCAGAAAACATCGCCAGACATTCGTCAAGACACACAAAAAAGTGTCTAATAGACTGTGTCAGATTTCCTACATCACTAAAAAGTTTGCCAGAGACTTTAGGCCATAAAGGCTAAAGATAAATGCCCCAACGTTATAAAAAAACTTTGAGTGACTGTCCATGCAAACATGGGTCATCTCTGTCATTTTCTAGACTTTAAAAGTTGCTTGCACTTCCTGTTTATTTGCATAATAATATATTCTTCTGTGGTCTTTGATGTAGTTAAAAGTTTAATAATTATAAATATAGTTCTTTTTAGTTTAAAAAATATATTAGATATAAAACTTTAGACTCACAAAAATGAAATAGATAATAAAATATTCTGTTTAATTTTGTAAACACAAATAGACTAGATATCGTGACTATAATTCCTGCTTAAGAGCTGTTCTGTTATAATTTTGCTATATGAAAATTAAAACCTTCCTTTTTAATTAGACTAAAAAGAGGAGATGTGGTGGGAATGTTCTCTGTGTGCTGTAAAAAAGAACTGTTTTGGCCTATGTAGAGTACCATAGAAGTGGGTGGAGAATCAGAGCACAAGCAGGTAGGAAGAAGTGTGAAGTTTGCCAGTCTTCATCCACCCCCGCAGAAGAAGCATGTAAGAATCCAGGTGAACCACGAGCTGTGGGCCACCTGGTAGAAAGATTAACAGAAATGGGTTAATTTAAGAAAAAAGAGCTAGCTAATAATGGACATAAGACATGGGCCAAACAGTTTAAAAGATATAAATGTATAATTCATTTCTTTAAAAGACAAAAGCCCCAGGCGCGGAGCCGGTTCCAAATAGCCACCGTGCAGGGCCAGGTTACAAATTCTGGTGCCAAACAGGCCCCCAAGAAACTTACTACAACATCAGTGTTTTTTTTCTTTGTATTGTTGTACACATATTAAGCCACATAGAGTCAAGCTTTTATTATTGTAACTTTTACAATCAGATTTAGGAAGCACACCAATGGGCCTTGTGCTAAAGTTTCATAACCATCACATGGTGTGGGACAGCAACAAGAACAGGATGAGGTTGGTATATTGGATCAACAAGTAGAAAACAGAGAAATTAATACTGATGCTTAGCTTTGCTTTCTTTTTTGACTCAGCCCATGACCTCGACCCATGGAATAGTGTCCTGTACATTTGCATGGATCTTTCTACCTCAGCTAACCCAATCTAGAAACTTCCTTACAGCTATCCCCCATACTTTGTCTCCTAGGTTATGGAGATCTTATCAAATGAAAAGTCAACATTAATCATGAAAAACTAAAAAGAATAGTCTAAAAAATTTTTTCATGAGATAAAGAATTTCTTAAATTCAATGTGCTGAGCAAAGTGCATGGCTATCCTTGGGAACCAAGTGATAATACTGGGAATGTGGAGAATAGAGATAGTCTCAAGTTTCAGGCTGAGATGAGAACTCACCTGCGGACTTCAATAGAAGACAATTCTGTGTACAGCATAGTAAGGATAAGAGAAGTTTTCTCTATGACCCAAGACTTTGGGGGAAAGCTAAGCTTGAACAAATTTGTCTGATAAAAGAAGATCTAGGGCAGCACAGTGTTCTGATGGTATAATTGGGAATTTTGCTGTTGGCCATCAAATACTCAATGTCAATTGGTAGTCAAAAGGAGGAGATCAGAATTGCTGCTCAGCTAGAGAAGGTGAATGTAGCTGCTAATGACCAGCACAAGAAGCCAAGTGCTTCTTATTATCTTAATACAGAAACATCTGGAGGGTTCTTGAGGAGGCTGCCAGACTTTACTATCATCACTGGAACAAAAGGATACAAACACAATTACTTTCTCAAGGTTTCAGTTTGAAAAATCTCTCCCGAGATATCTTGTGCACTTAAAAGAACAAAGGGATATATTAATTGGTTTCTTCTGGCAAGTGACTCTGTGGTCACTACAGCTGTGATTTTAGTGTGTACAGCAACAGCTCAATCTGTTGGCTGGCTTGGCATGCAGATTACAACAGAAATATCATCATGGTTGTTTACAAAAGGATTTTAAAGGAATGTCTGAAAGTCCAGTTGTTGTGATATGGAGACAGAGTTCCAGAAAGCAGCTCTGATCACACCTTCCATGAATCTGTATGGTGAAAATGATCCCGCCCATTGCTTCCGGTTCCGCTCCCAGGACCGAGTGCTGTCTGCAGAATCCCAGCGCACTCTGGAGCAGGGGAAGGTAGACTCTGCCCCTGACCACATCCACAGCTCCTACTGAGGGAAACCCCACCACGACCTCGAACTGAGCTAACCAACTACAGGGGTCTCTGAAGGGCAGATTCAGACTCCGCCCAGGGTGAGGTAAGGAGGGGGCAAGAGGCCTCAGCGCCTATATCCCAGCCTAGGAGGGAGAGTTGAGCTCCCATTGCTTCTGGTTCCGCTCCCGGGACCAAGTGCTGTCTGCAGAATCCCAGCACACTCTGGAGCAGGGGCAGGTAAACTCTGCCCCTGACCACATCCACATCTCCTGCTGAGGGAATTTGCACGGCTCCCACCACGACCTCGAACTGAGCGAACCAACAACTGCAGGGGTCTCTGAAAGACAGAATCAGACCCTGACCAGAAAGGAGACAGGAGGCACACAAACCCGAGTGCCACAATTGACCAGGACCCATCTAATCATGAACCACTGAAGCCATGGGCAAACGTCAGTGCAAAAAATTACATAATACTACAAAGGACAACATGGTAACTCCAGAAGAGAGTGGTGATCTTACAAATACAAGACCTGAACTGAGCAATGAAGAGGAAACAGAAGGAAGCAACACCAAAAATTCCTTTTTGATGATCATCGAAGCTCTCAAGGAAGATATGAAAAAAA
>PVIH01031772.1:0-10420 GCA_004025045.1 Sigmodon hispidus | reverse complement strand
GTGTGTGTGTGTGTGTGTGTGTGTGTGTGTGTGTGTATGCCCCAGAAGCCAGTCCCCGGTCCCAGGAGAGATGGGAAACCCTAGGGGACAAGAGAGGACACAGCAGGGAGGCTGCCCGGCCCACCCTCACCCCCTCCTCACGTGGTGGTGTTGGGGACCTGCTGTACCCAGCCCACTTCCTTGTAGGCAGCAGTCACATGGCTGTAGATGAGACCACGCAGCTTGGCCCAGGCTTTCTGCGTCTCAGGAGGGAAGTCATTGGCAAACTCCTCGGCGATCACCTCCAAAATGACCCCAGAGAGAATCTGGGGGCAGAGGAGGGAAGGAGGGGTAAATGCCTGGGCACCCTGCCTCCCCGCCATCCCAGGATCCCTGATAGCCCTGATTAGCTTGTGTGATGGTCACAAACGCACAGCCTGCTAGTTACGGGAGACTATGGTCTCAAGACAAGACTGCACTGGACCTACCTTTCGCTCCTGCTGACCTTCCTGCCACACCCTCTCCAAGGGAACAGGCTGGCAGGACGAAGCCCATCTCTGCTATTGAGGGAGCCCTCCTGGAGCCACAGGCTGTAGGGAGCTATGGCCAAGTAACCTGAGGGCTCTTGAGAAGAACAAGCCGAAGGACATACCTTGAAGTACACAGGTTCCACCTTGTGCTTGAGGGCATGGGCCTTGCCAACCAGGGCAAGCACAGAGGACACTTTGTCTGGGTCATGCAGGTTCTCCACGACAGTGTTGAGGGCCCCCATGACCCGGCAGGCATGCTTCCGCAGCTGAGGACTCCTCTCCATCTCCAAGGGGTCCTCCATGTGTCTAAACTGACTGAAGTACTGCTTGGCTGATGGAAAGTTCACAAAGAACCTGTCAAGAGGAAGGGGGTGAGCGCTGAAGCAGGGGGCTTCCTCTAAGTCCCTCTAGAGTGGCAAAGATAAAGGTGAGGTTGGAGAAGCAGGCGTACTCCCATGTCAATCTCGGTTTTCATTGCCATACAGAACTGCCTGTCAGTCACAGGCTCTCCCTCTGGCCAGGTCCTGCAGGACCTGTTTAGGCTGGTAGCCTCTTGGGCCAGCCTTGCTTCTGAACCAACCCTCCACTGAGGCCTGCTCTGGCCACAGAGAGAGAGAGAGATAGATAGATAGATAGATAGATAGATAGATAGATAGATAGAGAGAGAGAGATATTGATTCTGGGACAGTTTTAGATTGGTTTTGGTTTTTAGATAGAGGGTTTCTTTGTGTAGTCCTGGCTGTCCTGTAACTCACTCTGTAGACCAGGCTAGCCGGAAACTTGAGATCCACCTGCCTCTGCATCCCGACTGCCGAGATTAAAGGTGTGCACCATCAGTGCCCAGCAATTGTTTCAGTTTTTAATTAAAGACTTATTATGTTGCCCAGGATAACCCTGAACTCTCCCACTGTACCCTCCTTGACTTATTTCTCTTCTGTTTTGAGAAAAGATCTTGCCAAGCACGCAGGCTGGCTTTGAAACTCATACATTTCTACTGCTTCTGCTTCCTGAGTGCTGGGGTTACAGACATGTACCACCATGCTCCCCCAGCTTCTTATTTAATTTTTCTCTCAATGTTGGGGATTGAATCCAGGACCTGGGGCCTCCCAGGTGAGTGCCCATTATTTATCTTCTCTAAGCCTCAGATTCCTTATCAGTAAAATGGTCACCCATATTCCTACACCGTGGGGGCTGTGAGCATAAAGGGAAGGTGGTTATCAGCAAGGTGTCCAGAAACATCTGGGGCATCCATCCTTAGTGTGAGCCTTCTGTGCCCACTCGGCCAATGAAGAGTTGGCCAGAGACATCCTTCTCTTCCAGCTCAGTCTCTTCCTCTTGGATGCCCTGCAGCAAATACTGACTGGTCTATCTAATTTAAACAACTGATTTTTACCTTTGTGGCATGGTTTGTAATTACTTATCTTATGAGGTCTTGAACTCATGGACATCTTGTCTGTGCCTCTCAAATGATGGGATTGGAGGCATGAACTACCACCCCCCCCAAAAAAAAATTCCTTGAAGCAGAATTTGGGCCTTCCTAGCACTGGCCATTTCCTGCTCTAGTTGATCTAACCTGGTTTAATTCCCCCAGCCGTCTTTCGTTACATCATTCTTACGCTCAAAAACATTCCTCGGCTCCCTAGTTTTACACCCAAGTCAGATAGATGCCCCAGACTTCTTAGGAACCGTTCCCACCCACTTCTCTGGCACCAGCCACATCTCTACTGCCTCTCTGCCCAAAGTCTTCTGTCTCAGTCCAACAGCTACACTCACCACTGACCAGCCTTTCCATGAAATGGGATGCTTGACACATCCCCATGTCAGACCTGCCCTTTTCTGGCCACCCAGTGAGGCTTCCCTGTTTACTCTGCTGCCCTTTCAGTCTGTTGGGCCAGACCCCAACGTGGAGGCAGGTTCTCATAAATGCCCTGACCTATATCACCCCAGCCTATGGGCCCCCAGGCTGGGACTCAATGAGAAACTATTTCATTTAATGGCTCCTCAGAAACTGTGTGAAGTATCCTGACCTATGTCAGTGGGTGTCATCACCCTCTAGTTGTTCCTCTGAGGCATCAGAGGAAGCTCACAGCTTGTGGCTCAGGCCGGAGAGTCTGATGTGAGAGAGACAGACACAGAACATCTGGATGGTCAGCCCTTCTGAGGCCACAGCTGTTTTTGGCAGGAAGGTTCTGACTGGGTGGCCAGGGCACCATCAGTGTGGAAAAGGAGAAGGACCTATTTGGATGCTGAGTGTGACCTTGGATAAGGACTTTATGACCCCCTCCTCCTCCTCCTGTCTGCAAAGGTCTGAGAAAAGCCTCAAAGCTGGCTTCCTCCGGGGTGCATGGGTGTGGACCAAGGTGGCGATGAGCCTGAAAACACACATGACTTCTCTGGGAGCTTTGTAATGAGGGACACATGAGGGAAGATGGCTCAGTGGTCAGGGAGACAAGCCAGTGAGTCAGATCAGTGCACAAGCCTCACAACCAACTTCCGTCCCCAGGATGTGTGAAAACCAAAAGGCAGGATGCCACAGCTGTCCTAGACAGTGAGACAGGGTTCCCAGGACACGGCACAGAGGCAGAAACAAGAGAGACACTCCCTCAGCAGAGTAAAATGACAGAAGTGAGTCTGGACAGTTGTCCTCCGATTTCCGCATACTAGCCATAGCATACAAACGTGCCCCCACAAAATAATAAGCATCTTAGGCTTTTTTGTTTTCACGATTTCATTGATGATGATGGTGATGGGGGAGCATGGTATGTTGCCATATACAAGGTATCTCTTGCAATGTTTAGTTGCTGCAGCCTAGAAACTATTGTTTCTTCTCCCCAAAGAAGGCATCCCCGGAAACACTCATTGAGCATTTATTATCTAAGCATTGCTTTGCTCTCCATCTTATGGATCAGGAACTAGCTGGTCCCCAAGGCTGCCCAAGAGGCAACAACAGAATGACCGAGACTTCAATGCTGCTGGCCAGGGACTCGTCCTGAGCACCTGTGTGGCCCTGAAGGAGGACCTTTCCAGGGATGGGGTCCTAGAGTTCCATCATCCTGGCTTTTCCTCCAGCCTGTATTCTCTCCCAGGCTGACTCGAGCTGCCAGGGAGAAGCCTCAGCAGCCAGTCTTGCGGAGTTTCTCAGCTCCCAGAGGCATCTGGGCTTCCAAGAGCCTGAAATAGGCTTGTCTGAGTGTGAGGGGGAAGGTGTCAGCGTTACAACCAGGAAGGAGGGTGGTGTCCCCTCCTCAGGCTTCTCTCTGGGAGCATGGGGTCGGCCTCACACCTTAAGGCAGCCAGCTCCTTCTCTATTACACCATATCTGCCAGGAACTCCTGCCGGTAGCCAGCCTCCTCATTGCCTCCAACCCTGTAGGCAGAGTGGGTAATAAGGACAGAAACGTGGGAGGGGTGGTCGGAGGACCTGATCCTGTGGATGAACATGTCGGGCTTGTCAAAACATGAGTTTGTGAGTAGGATCTACGGATGGGTCCTGTGAAGCATGAGAAGCTCAGGCTTGCTCCATTTCCACTGGCCAGGCCTAGGGTAGACAGCAGCACCGAAGTCAGTGGCATCTGGAGCTGGCTTTGGTCAAGACTGGCATGGAGTTGGGTGAAGTGTGGTATGGCAAGCCAGATTTGACTATCATCTCAGGTCCTCTCGGGTTCACTGTGGGTCTTTGAGCATGGAGTCCATCATAAACACCTCCCCCAGCCAGGCCTGGTGGCTGAGTGTCAGGGCGTGGACGGAGGAGGAAAGGGCTCACAGAATACAGAGTGTCCTGCTCTCAGACCCTGTCCTTCGGTCCCTCGTCCTGGGGGAGCAACTCACTGACAAATAGCAAGGGTCTGCACAGAACATGGGCCCTGCTCTGTTTCTGCTTGGTGCCCTCTATGTGCCCTGTGGCCTAGAGGGGCAACATGAGCGCAGAGCAGTCCTCTGGGGATGCACTGGTGCATCTGAGGCTCTATTCCCCTCTGTGTGCTCATGTATGGGTAGCCACACTGCCAATCTGTCTGCAGCTTCAGGATCCCAGTGGCCCTCCTTGATTCCCGCCACCCAGGGCAGCAATGCTGGGCGTGAGAACTATAACACCCCCGGCCCCCGCCAACTCCTCTGAAATACTTCTGCTCTTTTCCTTCAAAATCTCCTACCAAGTTGGAATCCAGGCATATCAGCGGGGAAGAGCTGGGAAGGTCCCAGGCTTGCAGACCGCAGAGGCAGAGAGAAGGGAAGAGCCAGAGAAGGGGCCGGGACTGGAAAGCAGCTGTCCGTCTACCCGAGGTTTCACTCTGTTTTCACAAAAGGCTGCCCTGCTCTGACCTAGATTGACAGCCTTCTCCTGCCAAGAATGGGAGCTGAGGATGAATGTGGTGGCTCTGCCTGTATACCCCTGGGTCCAGCATGTGTGGGAAGAGTCTGGATGTGATCTGAGTCAGTCTCTAGCCTGTGGGACTTGGGGACATTAAGCATGTGCAAGTGTGTAAATACAGCATCACTTAGGGTGGGAGTCCTTAGCGATAGATACTGGGGACAGACACTGTACTTCCTACCAGGCTGGAGGGTCCAGAGCGGGGCCTGTCTCCTGGAAGCCCCCCCCCAAACCTAACAAACTCTACCAAGATTATGTCCTAGAAGTATTACCGGCTTCACTCATCTGCCTCACCTGCAGCTCGCATTGGCCTCACAAATTTTGGGGCCCAAGAGGGACAGCTGAGCAGCTGGGCCTCTTGACCTCTAGCCCCTGCTTTGTGCTGTGTTATTCCGAGAAGCCGAACTGGACAGGGCAGGGCGTTCTTTTTCCTCTTTCAACCCTTTCCTGGCTGAACCTCAGTTTCTCTGCCTGTCTCTAAAATGAGCCCCTACGGGTTCTCATTGAGGATGCCTGAGCAATACATCTTAGTTGGGTCGCTTGGGTCACTCAAGAGGAAGCCGGACTGGGATGGGTAAGTTCTGAGGCCAGGGGCCCCAAGTGCCCTCCCACGACTAGTTCCTCATGAACCCCACTCCCCATGCCAAGAAGGGATCAGCTAAGGTTTCCATCGCCCCAAGGCGTCCCCACCACCATGACCCGTCCCCAGTCGCTGGGGATGTGGCGCCGGAGCTCGCAGCGGGCCGAGCCCGCCTCTGCCAGCAGCCGCTGTCACCCTCCCTGTCCTGGGCCCGGCCAAGCCAGGAGCGACACCTACCTCACCAGGATGGCCACCCCCACGTCCTCGCAGTTGGCATACAGCCGGGCCCACGTAGCCTGCACCGCCTTCCTCTCTGCCTCGGACAGCTCCTCGCTCCACTCCCTGCGCTCTCTCTCCATGTCGCCCGGTACTTTCTCCATGAGCAGCTCCGGGCCCAGCGCGGCTTCGCTAGGCGGCGGGAGCGGGGAGCGGGAGCCGAGGCCGGTGCGTGCGAGGCGGGCGGGAGGGCGAGGAGTAGAGCGCCGGAGGGAGGGAGCGAGCGAGTGTGTGTCTGTGCGCGTTGTGTGTGTGTGTGTGTGTGTGTGTGTGTGTGTGTGTATGTGTGTGTTCGTGTGTGTGCACGCGCGCGCGCGCGTGTGCAGGATATATGTGCGGGGGGCGGGGGACTGCGAGCTAGGGGCGGGGATGTGGTCTGTTGGGAAAAGAAATGTTTTAAAAAAAAAAATGAATCCGTTCCAAACCCCTAGTCTTGTATCAGGGAGCCAATTCTGTCAAGGTGAAGGCTGGGCGGGATGGGGGCGTCACGGCTGGCGTTTGCCTGCTTGCCCACCCACCCGCCAGCAAGGCCACCGCGGTCCTCGCTGGGAGAGGTAGGTGTGGCCAATGTGCAGAAGGGGCAAGGAGGGCCAGGGGGTCACACGGCACGGGCAGCGCGGGCTGCACTGGAGTGCGCCCCGGGTTGGTGCGGGGCTGAGGGCGCAGAGACCTGGTTCTTGATGCGCGGTGTCTGGACCTGTGCGTCTGCGTACCCTTCACGCGGCCGGGAACTGAGTCAAAGTCAAACATACCCAGGCATTGCCTCCCGTCGCCTGCTGGAGAGGACACGAACTTGGAGATAAAGCTGGGCTTCCCCTATAGTCCCGCCGGTACAGAGCCTGAGAATGGATCTGAGGCACTATTTTCAAACCTGGGGACCCCAAGTTCTGGCAGGTTTAGGGATATGGGTAGTCTCCCTTCCCATCTGCTGTTCTTGCTGGCTCTCTGAACTTGAACACAAGTCTAGTCCTGGGAACCAAAGGCCCATGGCCCCCTTTCCTCCCCACCAATGCCACCCCATTCGGGCAAGCAGGAAGGAAGTCCCAAGTGGATGATTTATGACAGGCAGGTAAGAACCAGACACAGTTTTGAATTCTGGCCCTGGCCTTGGTGAGTTTCATAAATAGGCAGTGGCAGTCAGGTGTGATGGAGAGGAGCTAGGGAGCCAGAAGTAGTCATAAGGCACAGGACAGTGGGGACATCTGTCACCATCAAGGATTCAATTTGAAAACCAGAAGGCAAATTCTTCATCGGAGACTGCTCTTGGAGAGGTGAGATTAGGACAGAGGGGAGGATTGTCCTGTCTAGAGAGACCCAGAAACTTCATGCTGTCAGCAGGTTGTTCAGGCCCTGGCTTGCACAGTGGGAACCCTGAGACCGCAGACAAGTAGGTGGCTCTGGGTCTCCCCAAGGTTCTCTGTTAGCCCTTACTCTGCTCAGGAGTAAGAAAACAGGAGTTCTGTTGCCCAGGAGGTGACTCTCCTCTTCAGCTTTGACTCTTGCTGATTTAAAAATCTTAAAGGTGCTGGCTAACTCCCAAAGCATTGATCTGAGTCCCATCCCCGGGACCACCAACCACCAACATGGGGAAGGAAAAGACTCTTGGAAATTGTCCTCTGACCTCCACATGCTCTCTCTCTCTCTCTCTCTCTCTCTCTCTCTCTCTCTCTCTCTCTCTCTCTCTCTCACACACACACACACACACACACACACACACACTAATAATAACAAAAATAAAAATCTAAAAGATTAGACTTTAAGGTTCAGTCATGGTGGTGAGCAATAACCTTTCCAAGCCCAGCAGGGCCCTCCCTGGATCTCAGTGTCTGGTGCCTGGTGGGACCCCTGGGCAGGAGCCACTCATGGAGGTATGAATGGCTTCCTAACTCATCTTAGTTAGGGAAGGAAAACTGAAAATCTTAGACAGGATGGAGGACCGTGTGGATTCATGTCCCGACATCACTTAGTACATGTCCCAGCCCAGCCATGCTGACTCCTGCCCTACTCCCCAGGTTCAAGCAGCTGCCCAGGAGATCCAGGTGAAATGTGCAAAGAATAATTCTATTGATTTCATCTCCTCCAGTTGCCATACTTTATAGCATAGGAATATATTGGCACAGTAGTCCAGTGCATAATTGATAAGCTTATAATTTAAAACTAAATTATATAAGATTGTTATATAAGGCAGAATTTATAGTTCATATCTTTGAGTGCACACCTCAACTCCGCCTTTTACTGAAAATGGAGTGTAATGGGAAAAGTTGAGAGGATTGCCAAGAGGAGCAAGGCAGCCGGGTTCACATGCATGCAGCTGGGTTCACATGCATGCTCTGCTCTCCGGATCTTTCTGGTTTCATTGTCCAACCCTCTTCCCTTCTCTCAATGCCTCTGCTGTGACAGCACAGTCCCTCTGCCTCGCAGCCTGAAGAGTTCTGCATGCTTTCATGATAGCAGTCACGCTGGGCTGGCTGAGGCCTCAACCTTCTCCAGCACCTGCAAGTTCAGTATTCTCCCATGCTTATTCTCCTTCCCTCTAGTATTGCGGATTTGATTTGGGGCCTTGGGATACAAGGTAAACACTCTACCATTGAGCCTCTTGAGACATCCTCATTAGCTTCCCAGGCTAGCCTTCGACTCTCTCTGTAGCAGTCAGTTTTGAACTTGAGATCCCGCCCCTTCCCCAGTGGCTTTACGGTCTTTGTCACTGAGCCAGGCCCCAGAGCCTACTTGAGGCTGCTGCTATCCTTGATGCTAACACTGTCCTGCAGTGCTCTGCCTTCAGCATCGCACAGGAGTAACTCACTTAACTTGATTGCACTGCCTGCCCTTGAGGCTGAAGCCCAGGCAGAATTGAATGCTCTGGGTAGAAGATTCAGGACAGGCAGTCAGAGCCATTGTGTCTGTCTCGAAGGAAGTTGGCTTTACTCTGTCACTAGAGGGGAGATCTTGGGGCCTGGTGAGTTTAATCTCTCTTCACAAGGTCAGTTTTGCTGAGTCTACTAATCAGCTTGAACCTCCTAATCCGTCCCCAGGAACTTCAGGAACCACCGCGGGTGGCTCGTGAGAGGTGGCCAGGGGGCCATTGTGGCTCCTCACCTGTGGCCTTCTCCTATAGAATTGGTCTCCAGGAGGGGATGGGGCAGCTGAGCCATGTGCACCACTCTCTTTCTGTTCAGCTTGGCCATGCTGTGGCGCCGCAGATTTGCCAACCGAGTGGAACCGTGAGAAACTGATGGGGTTGTGCGTTGGGGTTGCGGGTGGAAGAAACTTCCAGGGAAAACTGCAGACAAGCCGGGGGTGTGCAGTGGCTACCTGGGCCTCTAGCTGCTCTGGCAGGAGATTTAAAGGACACTCTGAAAGGGTCACTCTCAGAGCAGGTGGTACTGAGTTAGAGCAACCAGCCCATTAGTCCTGTGCTGCTAGACTGAAGAGGGTGTGGGACAGAAGCTGAGCATTGCCTACAGGTTCTCTTGCCTGCTCTTCCCTTCCAGAGAGCCCAGCAGAGTGGATGGGGCCGTTGTGGGCAGCGGCTCCGACCCAGACCTTCCGTCCTCGGGCAGGTGATGGAGCAGGGGTGGGGAGAGTGGGTGCCAAGGAAACCACTGGGATGTGTGTGTGTGTGTGTGTGTGTGTGTGTGTGTGTTCTAGCCCTCGCCATAGTCACTCCTTGTGTGACGGGCAGGTTAGGTGGGAGTCTCTTCTGGACCACTGCTGTGTTGCTTTGCTTCAGTAATGTGAGTGTGGGACAGTACCGAGGAAGACCTTCTGTTGAAGGAGCAGAGGGAGGAGCAGCTCTGGGTTGATTTGCTCTCTTGTCCTTGCCCCTCCCTCCTCCTCCTCCTTTCTATACCACCAACCGGCTCTGCCGCTCAGTCGCCCGAGCCTCCAGCAGGATTCGCTGTCCAGTCCCCAATAGAAGGCGCAGGAGGAGCATGACGTCATCAGCACTGAGTACCATTGGCTGGGTAGCCCCTGAGGGCAGGATGCTGTCTCCAGTGGCCAGAAAGTTAACTCTTAACTAGGTTGAAGCCATGTGGCCTTTGTGAGGTGGGGGGCAAAGTTGTGTATTCTTCTAGACTTTTCCTTGTCTGGCTTACCAAAGTCTTTTGTTTAATAAGGGACCTCTATGCCTCTCAAAACACAAAGAAGTAAAGCATTATCTAATTAGTACTTATGTGTAAGACTTTATGTGCCTGCCACGGACTCCCAAGCATCAGAGACATCTTGAGATCATCTCTGACTCCTAGTGAAAACAAAGGGTAAAACAGATCTCCAGGAGCTCTGGGATTCAGGGCTCACAGAAAAGAGAGTGTCCTTATCAATTTGTCCTCAGTCATAGTGGAAGGGAAAATACATACCATGACCCCTAGAGCTGGAATTGTTGACAGTGGTTGCAAGGCTGCTGGGAAAGTCAGTGGAACTTAACTGCTGAGCCTGTGCTAGTGTGCTAGTGCTAGAGGTACTCCTGGGATGCTACCCCTGGGATACTACTCCTGGGATGCTACCCCTGGGATGCATACCCCTGGGATGCTACCCCTGGGATACTACCCCTGGGATGCTACCTCTGGGATGCTACCCCTGGGATGCATACCCCTGGGATGCTACCCCTGGGATACTACTCCTGGGATGCTACCCCTGGGATGCTACCCCTGGGATACTACTCCTGGGATGCTACCCCTGGGATGCT
>PVIH01031771.1:0-10419 GCA_004025045.1 Sigmodon hispidus | reverse complement strand
GGCAGGGAGCAGACAGTCCTATGGTCCCACTGACCCAATAATGCTTAGATCAGTCTCCACTTCTGGCCAAATCCAGTTCTTTCCCCCTCCCTCAAGAGTGAGTCAGGTGTTCCTATAGTTGGACTGGGGTTTGAAGGGTCAGTCCAGGGTGTTTCTGATCCCAAGCTGTTCGGTGGTTGTGGTTTGCCGCTTGGGCATGCTTGGCTTTTTTTCTTGTTTGTTTGTTTAGAGACCACTAGTGAGTGAGTACATCCCCTGCTTATCTCTCTGAGTTTGTGAGACTTCGCTCAGGAGGATATTCTCCAAATCCCTCCATTTGCCTGTGAATTTTAGGATATCATTTTTTCTTACTGCTGCGTAGTATTCCATTGTGTAGATGTACCACAGTTTGTTAATGCATTCTTCAGTTGAGGGACATCTAGGTTGTTTCCTGGTTCTTGCTATTACAAATAATGTTGCTATGAACATAGTTGAGCTAATACCTTTGGAGTGTGAATGTGCCTCTTTAGGGTATATACCCAGAAGTGGTATTGCTGGGTCCTTGGGGAGATTGATTCTCAATTTTCTGAGAAACCTCCATATTGTATTCCAAAGTGGCTGAACAAACTTACAATCCCACCAACAATGGAGGAGTGTTCCCTTTGCTCCGCATCCTCTCCAGCATAGGCTGTCTAGATTGGCCCTTTTCTTTAGCAGCTCTTAAATTTTTTCTTTGTTCTGTATGTTTTGTGAGTTTATTATTATGTGGGAAGAGGACTTTTGGTGGGCTCATATCTATTTGGTGTTCTGTAAGCTTCTTGTATCTTTACAGAAATTTCCTTCTTTAAATTATGAAAGTTTTCTTCTTTGATTTTATTGAATACACAATCTGTGCCTTGAGCTGGTATTTTTCTTCTTCTTCTACTCCTATCATTCTCAGCTTACGTCTTTTCATGTTGTCCTAGTTTTCTGAACTTTTTATGTTCTGGCTTTTTTGCTTTTAGTATTTTCTTTGACTGATGTGTCTATTTCTACCATTGAGTCTTCCACTCTGGAGATTCTCTCTTTCATCTCTTGAATTCTGTTGGTTATGCTTGTATCTGTAGTTCCAGCTCTTTTCTTCAGATTTTCTATATCCATCTTTGCCTCATTTTGTGACTTTTTATTGCTTCTATTTCAGTTTTTAGTCCTGTAATATTTCTTTCATGTTTTGCTTTACCTTTTCTTGGTTTTCTTTCATGGGTTTGTTCATCTCTTCCAATTTTTGTTTGTATTTTCTTCTGTCTTTAAGGGAATATTTTATATTTTCTTTGAAGGCTTCAATAATCTTCACAAAAGTGTTTTTGATGTTGTTTCCTTCTGTTTTCTCTTCATTGCTCTGTTCAGGTCTTGTAGTTGTAGAACCACTAGTTTCTTCTGATGTTGCTTTGTTGTTCCTTATATTGTTATATGTATCTTTGCACTGGCATCTGGCCATGGCTTCAGTGGCTCATGATTAGGCAGCTCCTAGTCTGTTGTGGCAAGAGGACTTGTTTGTTTTTGGTCTCCTCTGCACAAGTTTTCTGCTGGATCTCTGACTCTCCTCTGGACAGGGGTCTGAATTTCAAATCCTCAGTCCTTCTGAGATGATGCAGTTTGCCCTTGAGATGGGGCCCAACCGTGCAAAGTCCCCTCTTATAGATGTGGCTGGAGGAACCCCTCACAGCCCAACCCTAGCTCCTGTCTGCTAGGGAGAGCTGAGGCCAGATTCTCAGGATTGACCCAGTTCCAGAAAGGGACTCTCTAGATCGGTAGTCCAGGTGCCGGAATCTGCTCACCTCTGAATGGTGTCTGAATTTCAAACTACTCAGTCCTTCTCGGCTGAGGCAGTTTGCCCTGGAGCTAAAATCAATTTATATATATATTTATATTATACAATTTATATATATATACATGAATGACACATTTGTTTACTACTTTTTGATTTTTAAGGGTTTTTTTGTTGGTTGGTTGGTTTTTATTTTGATATACAATCTTATGTATCCACAATAGTGTCATATTCATTATGTTTCTAACAAAACATTGAACTCATGATCTTCTGAATTTACCTCTTTGGTCCTGGGATTATAAATATGCCTCATGATGTCCTGAATTCCGTTTTTACACTAAAATGTACAATACAAGTAACTGTTACAAATTTGTTTTAAATCTGTTCATATTATTAAGTTATTTTATTTTTCTGTGACTTCTTTAATTATTATAAGCTCCTTATGATAGTTCTGGAAATCGTAGTTATTTTTATATAATCTTTAACCATGTATATGAGACAAGATAAAAAAGAAAAGATAGAAATATTTTTTCTGTAAAAATCAATATTCTATTGTAAATTTTGTAAGTCTACTCAGTCAGTAAATATAAGCCACAAGATAATTATTTGAAGACATTTATGCACATTCTATACATTTTATTTTAGAGAACTGAGATATGTTGTAATTAGTCTATATGCATTGAGATAAACTGGAAACAAGGGCTGAAGCATTTGTGAGAATTGACTCTTCTTGTACAATGAACACAACTGATTTTGTTCTATTATTATACCAACAAAGGCACTTCTGGAAACACCATGCTGGCTAACTTTCTGTGTCTATAAAAGAAAAAAAAACTGAAATGATCCATTAACTAAGATGATGCATTTACTTTGACTTGCAATATTAGAAGTTTATATCTCCAACAAATTGTATTTGTGGGGATAGACAAGAATTTGTGATTAAGCAAAAATTTCCATTGCTTGGTATTGCATAAATTCTAGAAGTAATATAATGAAAACCTGAAGCCAGATATTAGGAAAAAGCTGGAATATCAGAGAGAGGAATCAAACCACAGCCAATTCTTAACCAGCCAACTGTTCAGGCCAAACAGGGTAAGTGCTGTCTTCATGAGCCTCACTGGCTGCTTCTACACAATGAATGAATTTTTTCTCTTTACTTTTTTGTAATTCGTTCCTCTCCCAGCTATTTTACTTACTGGTTTGACTCCAATCCTAGACTCAGTATTAAAAGTGTGAGCTACCACTGCCTGCCTATTAGGACTTGACCTCACAGAGATCTAAGAATCTAGATCTCTGTTTCTGGATTGACGGAATTGAAGGCAAGGGTTACCATTTCCTGACCTTTATATCTTGACCATGCATAATTATTCTCTCTGATATTCCAGATTGATTTTTATTAAATATACAATATATAAGCACAGCCCGGTCAGCAAGTAAGAAAATAAAGATAATCAAGGCCACATGATGTCAGAGGGCATGGACAGCTGTCAACCTACATGATTCTCAAATGCTAATTTCTTACTGATTCCACCACCTCCTAGTTGTACTAGGTGCATAATAAACCTTATACAAAGGCCTTCTAGATGTAATATCCAACTTTGGAATAAACAACACTTTGGAAATCCTACATATTTTATATTAATTTAAATTTATATTTCATAAATTTCTATTGCACAAGTTTATATATTTCTTGATTTTTACATTTCCACATCCCAAACAAAACCTTAACTTGGAAATATTGAATAACCTTTGAAGTAGGAATATCCACAAGGATAAAGAATATTGCTTGTTCACTCAGACCACTTGAAAGCAGAGTCTTTTTTTATTTTATTTTTATAATATTTATACCTTTTATTTTCTGTTGTTTGCATTTAAATTTTATGATTTTCTTTTTTTATTTTGAATAAAGTCACATTTTTTATCCATGTATATCCTTGTTCAAGCTCCCTTTCCCCTGAAATCCTACATATTTAAAACAAGTACTAACCTGTCATGCCATTTTATTAACTATGTCTTAATTTCTCAACATATTAATAGACCAGTTAACAAATTTTAATGGATAGGGCAGAGATTCACTCATGTCATTAAAGACAATGCTAGTAGGGCTTTAATTCTATTAAAAATAGGACTTAAATACTCCTTTCTTTGGCATTATTTGTCCTTGGTTGCAATGACTACAACATGAAGTACATGGTGTAGTTGTAATTTTGGAGACCTGTAGAAAAAAATACAAAAGCTTCATTTTATTCGTTCCTTAAATATTCAGAAATACTGGATTGTAGGTGCAAAATTATACCATGTGTTTTTGAACTGAGAAAAATCATGGGAGTTTACTTATTTCCTCATTGATCTTTTCAATTTTAAGTGTGTTTGTGTGAGGTGTGTGTGTGTGTATGCATGCATACATGAGAAACCAAAGTGAAAAGGAAAAAATTCAAATGTCAATTCTTTAGCTCCACTATCTTTGAGCAAATATCACAGTTGTTTTTCATTGATGTATATGCCAATCTAGCTCCAATAATTCTTTAGGTATTCCCCTGCCTCTTCCTCCCACCCTAAGTAAGAGCTCTGATATTACCAACATGTGACTACTCTACTTGACTTTCCATGTTTTCTAGACACTTGAACTAGTATATTCCCACTCATACGGCAAGTACTTTAACTATTGTGCTGTCTCAGCCTCTATTGTAGGCTCTTAAACTTTGCTTATTTCTGTTTACTTGGAGTTTTGGTAGTCAAACCTTTCTCTACTCACTATCTATCCAAAAATTTACAGTAAGGCAAAATTGCTTATAAGTCGTGCTGATTGTTATTATCAATATTTCCTACACTTGCATAAACCAATGGAGACTACACTTTTTATCTTCTCTCCTCATTTTGAAAGACAGTAGCAAATGCCATGATTTCTAGTTTTGTCAGTTTTCTCTAAGCTGTTTTTCTCACACCTTAAATAGTTTTCAAGATTATATTCAGTAGTCACTCAAGACATGGAACACCTGTCACAGTCTTACGTATAGCTGGATATGGCATTTTTCTTTTATATGATTGCCTATCACAAAATTTAATCTGTTTGAAGATGGATTTATTTTAGTGCATATCCCAAAGAAATTAAAGTCACATCTGCATCAGAGTAGAAGCTAAAGAGCAAAGTACAAATTGAATATTGACCTACCTGCAAAATTGCATGTTGGCTATTTCTATGTGTTCATACTGCTCTGTGCATTTGTTAATTCTACTTGTCGTGGTAAGTTCTAAAATCCATTGGTTATTAATGCTCTCCAGTAAGACTGTGGAACTTTTAATATGAGTGTTGTTCTTTATTTCCCATTGTTTATTTAGTTTAGAAATGTCTAATTTTGATAAAATTTATTTCTTGAAGATGCCATAACAATTTTATAAGCACAATTGATACCTAAAGTTTCACAATGAAATATAATGATATAAGTCATGCTTCATGTTATATACAGTTATTAGGAAATACAAATCCAGAAAAGTAATGGAAGTATCTTATCAAAACCCAAAGTTTTTTTTAACATTTATTTAAATGTTCAGTTATAGAACAAAACAGAAAAGAATAATGTCATTTGTAAATTTAAATGCTATGTGTATTTTAATGGTTTTATTTTGTCATATAAACTTATCTATTACTCATAAGAACTTATATTAGACATAGTATTTCAAATATAGTTATATGTGTTATTTTCTCAGAAAAAAATGGGAAAAGATTTTCACCAACCCGACAAGTGACAGAGGACTGATCTCTAAAATATGTGGAAAACTCAAAAAACTAGAGCCACAAACCTTGAATAAGCCAATTAAAAAATGGGATTCAGAACTAAAAAGGGAATTCTCAGCAGAAGAACTACAAGTGGCTGAAAGGCACATGAAAAAGTGCTCAACAGCGTTAGCCATCAGAGAAATGCAAATCAAAACAACTTTGAGATACCATCTTACACCTCAGATTGGCTAAGATATAAGACACAGATGACAACCCATGCTGTAGAGATTGCTGAACAAGAGGAACACTCCTCCATTGTTGGTGGGAGTGCAAGCTTGTTCAGCCACTCTGGAATGCAGTAAGGTGTTTTATTCAGAAACCTGGAAATCAATCTCCCAAAGAATCCAGCAATACTATTATTGGGCATATACCCTAAATACCCACACTTGTACTCCATAGGCATTAGATCAACTATGTTCATAGCATCATTATTCATAATAAAAAGAACCTGGAAACAACCTAGATACCCCTCAACTGAAGAAGGGATTAACAAACTGTGGTAAATCTAAGCAATGGAGTACTCAACAGTTTAAAAAAATGATATCATAAAATTTTTAGGCAAATGGATAGATCATGAGAATATCATCCTGAGTGAGGTCTCACAAACCCAAAAAGATAAGCAGGGGATGTAGTCACCCATTAGTGGACTTTAAACAAAATGCAGAGCATGTCCAAGCTGCAAACCGCAACCACTGAATAGCTTGGTGTCTGCGCAACCTTGTCCCACAAGGAAGACACGACACCAGGCTCTTCCTTCAGCAGTTTTATTCTGGAACCTTGAATTCTGACTTCTGACTTACTTACTTACGATGCGGACTGACTGACTTGCTACATCTTCTCCTCCTTTGGGAAAACCTGCCCGCAGCCTAAATAGCCTCTGGGCAGCCAACCCCAGTACACCACGTGGGCACTGCCTATAGGTCCAGGTACGTGGAAACAAGCCAGATCCTCAGCCTAGCCAATTATGGGATAGTTTGTCACTGAGAGCACTCACCATGTGGAAGGTGGAGGGCAGAAGCCAGCGCCATCTTTACGGTGTGGCTATACACAGCTCTCTACAGCTTGGGAGCTGAAACACCTTGGACCGATGCCTTGGAGCCTATCCCCTCCAGAGAAACACCTTACCCAGTCTTGATGTTGGGGTGAGGAAAGCAGATCTGCTCAGAGTGAATGCTGAACTAAGCCACCTTGGGACCTTAGTACCTCATGCCCTTGCTGGGAAGAAGAGAGAATGTCTGGGAGGGGCAGGAGGGGGAATGAAGTTTGAACAAGGGGATACATGGATAAAAAAATGATACTTTATTCATAATTTAAAAAGGAAAAAATTGTGAAGAAAAAACAATTATTAGTATGTAGGTAATTCTATATAGAAAACCTTCAAAGCTGCACACTGAAACTAAAACTGGTCACAGAACGTATTAAACTACCTTGAGGGAGCTAGGACCCCAACCATGAAGCTTCGCAAGATCATTGGAACTCTTTCACTCTGAGTAATCTCTCTATTAATACAAATTCTTTTTTTAGTTCCGTGTTTCTCTTATGTATTTTTAGCATGCCTCATAGTATAAAATATTGATTTTAACACAATATTTCTATGTTTTTAGCCTCAAGTGTCTTGTTTTAGAATTCTTTTTTCTTTTTATTTTCACTGTTGGGCATCAAATCCAGGGCCTTCCCACATACCAAACAAGCATTTTACCAAAGTACTCTGCTCCCAGCATGTTTCTTTGATTGAAAGAATATTCAGTTTTACCTTAAGCACACATATTTTTAATCTTTCACCCTCTTAAGCAAGCAGAGGCTTATATTTTTTGATATACATTTTGGATTTTTCCACTTATTTTTAGATTATAATTACATCATTTAACCTCTTCTCTTTCTTCCTTCTAAACACTTCCATATCTCTCTGTTCTCTTTCAAATTTCTGTCTTTTTTATTATTAATTATACTTGTTACAATCATACATGTGTATGAATACATACATACAAAAAATTTCTAAATTTAACCTCCTTAGTCTGTATAATGTTGCTTGCATTTATGTTTTCAGGGCTGACAATTTAGCTTTAGATAACCATTAGCAAGTTCCTTTGTTTTTTGTTTTCATTTTGTTACCCCTTGAAAAGACTATTTCTCCCACTTTCAGCATTTCTTAATTGCCTGGAGTTGTATAGTTCTGATTCCTCATGGGCTTTCCTTCAACTTTCCCGCAAAGACTATTTTTATCCTTATTGAGCTCCTGTTACGTAGCCATGTTGTTGAGATTTTATGAGTGTAGCTTCTGACACTACTAGGAGACACAATCTCACAGGAAATTCTCTGATCCTCTGCATCTTGCTCCCTGAACCTTAAGTGTGGGAGTATCCTGTAGATGTACCTTTTGAACTGGACTCCAGAACAATATGTGTCTTTGACTGATTGAAATTTCCTGTAATAGCATTCATCTGTTGCAAAGAAAATTTTCCTTGATGAAGTTTGAGAACTATACTTATTTATGAGTGTAAGACAAGTATTTAGATTGTAGTTAGAATATAGAGGTACAGTAAAGTAGTGGTTGTAGGTTTTTCAAGATCCATGACTTTGCTACATAGGTTATTGGCTACATTTTTAGTTCCAGGTTGTTTTATTCTTGTGGAACCAGACCTAGGCTCAATTAGAGAGCTTTGTTGTTACCCCTTAGGTATGCATGCCACTACTATGCCCATAGATTTTAATACCGTGGTGACCATTGTTATAATTCATAAGCATTATACCATGGTAAGACTGTTGGTAGCTTCTCTTATATTGAAGTGTCCATAATGCCTTCTGTTATCTTGAAAGTTAGTGTTCAGGGAGGATGATTGAATGTCAATTACAGTTCAGAGGCCTTCAGGTCTTGTGTATGAAGTTTAAGATACCTTCTGAAATAGGAATTTATCTTCCAACATAATAGTCTGTACTATTTGGGGAGTTTCTTGGTCATATCCAGCTTCAGTCATACCAGGAATGTACCCTATATGTGTCAATTCTAGTGTTTCTTCCATTGTCTTTGGCTGAAGGCAATGTCCTATACCAGATCATTTGTAATAGAAGTTGGGGGAAGCTTAGAAGCTGAGCAGATATTTTGGTAGAATTAATTTTTTGTTCATCAATGTTCTGAGTTCTAAACCCAGAATATAATGTTTGAATTTAGACTTCAAAGAGAAACAGTATAAAATGAATAAAAGTGATAAATAGAGTGTTAGAGTCTGCGCCCCAAAACAGAGAGCTTCACTCCAATATCGGGTCACACAGAAGCTTTATTAAGTACGAGCTCGCGGGTCACCAGCAGGAGATGAGGCTAGTGACCTCGAGTCTAAGGCTCCCAGACCTTTTCTTGGGCAGTTCTACCAGGGTCGGGGAGCGGGGGTCTTCCAGGGTAAAGTCATCTGGTCAGGCCAGATGTCTTTTTGGTTTTTCTCGGAATCCGGGTGGGTAAACGAATTCCGAGTTCCCTTAGGCATCAGGTATTTTAAGCACATAAGCATGGTGGGCTAACTTCCTGCTATAGGGCGTGGGAGCAGGGTGCAACATTTTTTCACAATTAGCAGAGTTGGTAGGGAGGGGAAGTCTCTTTTGTTTCTCTTGCAATGGCCTTTCATAGAGAAATCTCAAATGGGAGAAGATAAAATATAAAAGAATATTTAACTTTAATTGAATTAATGAAGTATATTTTGGTAGAGGCCTGTTATGTTCAAAAGTAAACTCTTTCTACACTGTGGGAGGACACATCATCTGCAATTTTATTAAAGGATATAAATTCATGTATTTGAGATATTTATGTGAATGAATATTTATTTACAAATACACATGGGTGTGCAGGCAGATGTTCACATTTCTGGTTGTGGAGGTCAAAGATGTTTCAATTGATGACTCAATTGCCATCTTTATGATATTTATTTATTTAGTTATTAAATAGTTATGCCTGTGTGTTTCTCTCTCTCTCTCTCTCTCTCTATATATATATATATATATATATATATATATATATATATAATATGTGTGTGTCTGTAAAGGTATATCATTTCAATTGGAGTGTAAGATGGTTGTGGTCTGCCATATGAAAAGTTGTTTCTTCACAGTAGCAACCAATATTTTTTTTTAACACTGAGCAGTCTCTATATTTTTCAATATTTATTATTAATATTAAGTCTCTCATTGATCCACGTTTTTTTTTAATTCACACAGAGTTTTTTCTATCTCTTCTCCCACAGTATTAAAATGTCAAGAATGTGTCACAATTACCAGCTTCTTACAAGGATGCTGGTAGTCAGTTCTTTAAACTTAAATTGGAACATTGCAATCTGCATTTGTGCATTTCTAGGCCAGAGGCAAAAATAATAGCATGCTCTCATTTTTTTGTCTCTATATCTCTCTCCCATCTCCAACTTTATACTTTATGCTGATTTTTTTTCTTCTTTATTTTGTATTTATCAAAAAAAAAACAGTAAAAAGAATTTAAAATGCGGAAGAGTTAACAATAACTATACAGAGGATACGAATCATAAGCATGGCTTATCAAGGGTGGAAATGCAAATAAGATTGCTATACATATATTTTCTTTGTGTTCAGCTTTCCCTCTGAACTTTTTTTCCATCCCTGTATATCCTTATTCAAGGTCACTTCCCCCTCCCACCACAGCTGGTCATTTTTCTTCTCTGCAACTCCCCATCCCCTCCCTTGGCAGGGAGCAGACAGTCCTATGGTCCCACTGACCCAATAATGCTTGGATCAGTCTTCACTCCTGGCCAAATCCAGTTTTGTCCCCCCTCCCTCAAGAGTGAGTCAGGTGTTCCTATAGTTGGACTGGGGTTTGAAGGGTCAGTCCAGGGTGTTTCTG
>PVIH01031770.1:0-10420 GCA_004025045.1 Sigmodon hispidus | reverse complement strand
GATGAAGAGCACTTTTTCAGGTGCCTTTCAGCCATTCGTAGTTCCTCTGCTGAGAATTCCCTTTTTAGATCTGAACCCCATTTTTGATAGGGTTATTCAAGGTTTTGGGATCTAAATTCTTGAGCTCTTTATATACCTTAGAGATCAGTCCTCTGTCACTTGTAGGGTTGGTGAAAATCTTTTCCCATTCTGTAGGCTGTCGTTTTGTCCTATTGACAGTGTCCTTGGCTTTGCAGAAGCTTCCTAGCTTCAGGAGATCCCACTTATTGATTGTTGTTCTTAGTGCCTGTGCCACTGGTGTTATATTTAGGAAGTGGTGAATCTTTTACTTGGGTTTTCTGCTTCAGGTTTTAATTAGAGTGCAGGTCTCATCAAAGGTCCAAATGGGAAAGAATTTCAACATTCCTTACATTGTTGGTAAAATATATCCTTCTAGTTGAGGGAATGGAAACTTTGTTGTCTGTTATCCTAAACTAAAATTAAAGACATTCCATATAGAGATTATTTTGTTATATAAACTTTTCTTTCCCTCCTTCCCTTCTTCATTTCCCCCTCCCTCCCTTTCATCCTAAAGATGCACATTCCCAATCCAAAGGCATTAGCTCAACTATGTTCATAGCAGCATTATTTGTAATAGCAAGAACCTGGAAACAACCTAGATGTCCCTCAACTGAAGAATGGTTTAACAAACTGTGGTACATCTACACAATGGAGCACTACTCAGCAGTAAGAAAAAAGGATATCCTAAAATTCGAAGGCAAATGGACGGATTTGGAGAATATCCTCCGGAGCGAGGTATCACAGGCCCAGAAAGAGAGGCATGGGATGTACTCACTCATTAGTGGACTTTAGACAAAAAACAACAACAACAAAAAAAGCAAAGAACAGCCAAGCTACAAAAAGCAACCCCTGAAAATCTTTCGATCAGAAGGAACTTAAGAGAGACTTCCAGGGATTTCCCCTAGGATGAGAAAATTGAGGCCTCCTTAGCTAATTGAGATCATAAGGAGTTGCAACCAAGAAGAGGTGGGAACAAATTATGAGAGAAGGGGAGGATTGAATAAGAAGAGCAACAAGGAGGGAGAAAAAAAAGGGACGGAGATCATTTTTTTTTTATTGAAAGTTTAAATTTATTAAGCCATTATGTGCTACATACTCAGATTCAAATTATTTTCAAAATATAAAGAGGCATGCAATTAACTTAAAAATGATAAAACTGGATCAGAAACTGCACAATACTAAGGACTGATGGAACTGCATTTTAAAAATTAAGGTCATCATCTATTACAAACTAATTTCCCTCAGTACACAACATTTGATTGGTTTAATATTATCTAAGACCTTTAAAAAGTACTGGGTATTTAATAGTGCTTATAACTCTAACAAATTTGTTCATTAGTTGACATATTAACTGAATCCATTGTTTTCTACAAAATAAGATAATTTTCAGCAAATAAAGAAAGCCAATGTGGGGTTGGAAAAAGACCAGGTGCTAGAGTCACCCATAAGATCTCACAAGGTGTCCCTGCCTAGGTCTCCAATCAATAGTGAAGGTGTTGTCTAGACAAGACTTCCCCTAAAATCAAATGAATATACACCCCAGTTGCCATCACAAATTCAACAATGAATACAGGTTGACAAATGGCTGATCACTGGGCTGAGTTCCTGGTACAGCTGAGAGCCGGGGAGGAGAGTCTATACAAGGAAGGGTATAGGGCTTATGAGGAAAACTCCTACAGTGATGACTGGCTGGAGCTCTGAAGAGCTCACTGAATTAAGAACAGCCGCTGGGGAACCCTCAAGAAAAGGAACTAGGCCCTCCGTGGATAGGCAGCTGTTCACTGACGTGGGCAGTATGTGGAGCCTTGAGGGGAGAGATCAGACTCTGTTTCCATGGGTGGTCTGGTACTTTAGAGCCCACTCTCCCCTGAGGAACACCTAACCGAGACATGACTTTACCATGAGTAAATCGACCTGCATGGAGTGGAAGCTGAGTTAATCCACCTGGGTCTTCTTGGCCCTTTAGGGGAAGGGATGGCGGAATGGGGAGGAGGGAGGCTGTAGGCAGACAGGGAGGGTTTGGGAGGGGGAAGGGAGGGAGAGCAAGGGGATAAATTAAAAAAGGACTTTATTTTCTTAAAATAAATAAATTAATAAAAAAGAAAGACTTGTTTTCTTTAAGGGTCTGACCACAGGGACTTTAATTATGCTCCAGTAAGTAAATGAGCAGCATGAATGGGCTGTTTTGTAAATGGGGAGATCATAAGAGTGGGTATGAGACTGAGAGGACCGATAACTGAGTTTGATGGGATACATGATGTAAAATTAAACCAAATAATAAATAAAAAAGAAACATCTGAAGACAATAAAAAAATTGAGATAGTTACATTAATTAATTTTGATTTGTCACCTAAGCATTTTGTTACCATTGGAAAACATTATTGCAAAAGCCAATCTGAAGGAAACTTGCCTTAGATTCTTTTATAGAAGGTTGTAGTTTCTGATCTTTCATTTAGATATCTTATTAGTTTTGAGTTTATTTTGTGTATGGAGAAAGATAAGGGTCCAATTTTGTATTTTGTCAGAGGAATGTAGTTTTCTTTTTTTGTTATTAGACACTTTCTTTTTTATTATGAATAAAATCTCATTTTTTATTCTTGTATTCCTTTGTTTAAATTCCCTTTCCCCTCCTGCCCCTCCCAGTCACTCTCTCTTCTCCCCATCTCCTTATCTCCTGCTCAGCAATGACATGAGGTCCCAAGGTCACAAGGTGGCTTACTTCAGCATCCACTCCAGGCAGATCTGCATTCCTCACCCCAACACCAAGACTGGGTCAGGAGTTCCTCTAGAGGGAATGCACTCCAAGGTGCCGGTCCAAGGTGTTTCAGATCCCAAGCTGTTCAGTGGTTGTGGTTTACAGCTTGAGTGTGCTTTGCTTTTTGTTTAAAGTCCACTAATGAGTGAGTACATCCCCTGCTTCTCTTTCTGGGTTTGTGATACATTGCTCAGGAGGATATTCTCCATGTTCATCCATTTGCCTGAAAATTTTAGGGTATAATTTTTCTTACTGCTGAGTAGTGCCCCATTGTGTAGATGTACCACAGTTTGTTAATCCATTCTTCAGTTGAGGGGCATCTAGGTTGTTTCCAGGTTCTTGCTATTACACATTTTGCTGCTATGAAGATAGTAGAGCTAATGCTTTTGGGGTGCAAATGTACAACTTTAGGGTATACACCCAGTAGTGGTATTGTTGGATCCTTGGGGAGTTTGATTCTTAGTTTTCTGAGAAACTGCCATACTGCATTCCAGAGTGGCTGAACAAGCTTACACTCCCACCAATTGTTGACAAGTGTTCCCCATGTTCTGCAACCTCTCCAGCATAGACTGTCATCTCTGTCTTTTATCTTAGCCAATCTGACAGGTGTAAGGTAGTATCTCAAAGTTGTTTTGATTTGCATTTCTCTGATAGCTAAAGATGTTGGAGCACTTTTTCAAGTGCCTTTCAACCATTTGTAATTCTGCTGATAATTCCCTTTTTAGTTCTGAGCCCCATTTTTTGATTGGGTTATTCAGGGTTTTGGGCTCTAGTTTCTTGAGTTCTCTATATATTTTAGAGATCATTCCTCTGTCACTTGTAGGGTTGGTGAAAATCTTTTCCCATTCTGTAGACTGTCATTTTGTCTTTTTGACTGTGTTTTTGGCCTTACAGAAACTTCTCAATTTCAGGAGGTCCCACTTGATTGTTGTTCTTAGTGTCTGTGCTACTGGTGTTATATTTAAGAAGTGGTTACCTTTCCAATGCTTTGGAGGGTATTTCCCATTTTCTTTTCTGTCAAGTTCAGTGTAGCTGAGTTTATGTTCAAGTTTGATCCACTTGGATTTTAGTTTTGTGCAAGGTTTGGATCTATTTTCATTTTTCTACACACTACCATCCACTTATGCCAACACCATTTGTTGAAGATACTTTCTTCCATTGAATATTTTTAGCCTCTTTGTCAAAAATCAAGTATTCATAGGTATGTGAATTAATGTCTGGGTCTTCAATTCGATTCCATTGATCCACAAGTCTGTTTTTATGTCAGTACCAAGCTGTTTTTATTACAGTAACTCTCTAGTATAATTTGACGTCAGGGATGGTGATGCCTCCTCAGGTTCTTTTGTTGAGCAAAATTGTTATTCCAAATGAAATTGAACATTGTTCTTTCAAGATCTGTAAAAAATTGTGTTGGGATTTTGATTTGAATTGCATTGAATCTGTAGATTGCCTTTGGTAAGATTGCCATTTTCACTATGTTGATCCTACCTATCCATGAACATGGGAGGAATTCTCCAGACAGGTGGCCCAGGAGCTGGAATCTGCTCACCCCTGACTCTCCTCTGGACAGGGGTCTCCTTTCTCTATACTTTCAACATTATTTATTATCTGTCGTTTTCTTAATATCAGCTATTTTGATTATAATAAAATAAAATCTGTATAGTCATTTAATTTGAATGCCCCTAGTTGCTAAGAATGATGATCACTTTTTGATATGCTTTGTAGTCATATTCTCTTTTGATAACTGTATTTAAATTCACAGCCTATTTTTAATTGAGTCATTTTTTTCTTGATTCCAGGGATTTTTTTTATATATTATGATTATCAAATCTTTGTCAGATGGAGAGCTGGTAAAGATTCTCTCTCCCACTTCCTCTTCCCTTGATTATTTCTTTTGAAACTGAGGGTCTGGATTTGGATCTGGTTATGAAGATAGCATATGAAGGCTTGATTATTCTTCTCATTGCTTTCATATTTTCATATGTGATCTGAAAATAGTTACTTTTTTTCCCTGAGTATAGTAATCTCTTAAACATCTTTTAAAAGTTGGTCTACTGGTCATTGATTACATTTTTTTCTTGTCTTTAAAAGTATTTAATTTGAATATTCATAATTATAAGGATTATTCCTATCTGTCATTTCATTGAATAAATTTTTCTAAGCCTTTTATACAAAATGCAGTTATTTGCTAATTTAATGATGTCCTAAAAGTCCCAAATTTTGTTTTCATTCCTTCTTAATATTGTTTTGTCTGACTGGTATTTATCAAAATATTTGTCTTTGTCTTAAAGTTCAGATATTCTTCATCCTGATATAGTTTGGGTTCATTTTCAGGTTTTTAACTGCATTTTTTAGTGTTATAACATTTTATTTAGCATAATTTATCAAAATAATATTTGAAAAGTTAATCAATATAAAAATAACAAAATGACAATGGTGTATCTATAAAATGATGGATATATTTACTTGGACATGGCTAAGGGAAGCTTTGTTCCAGGATAATGACTCTGGCACCTGAAACTCAGTCAGTCATACAGAGTCACAAGCAGATGCTACAAGACAAAACTGAAAGGATCTGAATACCTTATCCCAGTGAACTCACACTAATCTGATAACAGCATGTTCCCAGTGGTAATGCTGAGGAAAGATACTGGTGTCCAGCCCTGCAGCAAGGAATTTCATGTCTAAAAAAAATATAAGCTTGTTATTCACATGCGGTGAAATAGAATGTAGCAAGAAGCTACAAGAATAAAGTACAAGAATGAAGCCATTCATGCCTGGCTTCAGTGCTTGTGTTGGTAAAACAATACATGGAGCTAGACATGCCCCTGTTGACAAAGAACAAATGTGATGAGATACTGACTTCTAGACCAGTATACATAAGTTGAGCAATAGCTTCATTCTTGGCATTCTGTAAAGTCACAGAGACCTGGGATCTGAAGTTTTGTGGGAAGATTATGTGAATTTATTCTCAAAGCAAAACTATTTTACAGATTCATGAATATTCTCCTGCTTTAAAAGCCTGTAATGTCTACTAAACTTCCAAATAAACAGTATTGCCAACACCTGTACTAATGAAATCTAGGAGCACTCCCCTATTTACTCTCTTCACTTATAGGGGATAAACCCAGTCCCTGAATTGGATACCCAGAGTCTCAATTGCTGAAGTGCTTTCTATCGATTTCTATGATATAATCCCAAATCTCTACATTTTGACAAGCTTCATTCCCTTTCTCACATAGTTCCTATATCTTCCCACAGACACTCAATTCAGAATCCATTTACCAAGGTATTATTAAAGGACATCAGCATATTTGTAGTGGGATTTGTCCCTCCTACTGCTTTAATATAAAGCTGCTGGCCAGAAGGCAGACAGGAAGTGTGAGCGGGGCTATCAAACTAAGAAAACTCTGGAAAAAGGATAAGACAACAATGGAGATGCAGTAGACACAGAGAACAATGGACAACCATGCTTCTCTAAGAAAAGGTACCAAGCCCCATGGCTAAACAGATTAATGGAAATTGATTGAGATAAGATAAAGAGTTAGCTAGCAATATGTCTGAGCCACAGATCAATCAGCATGAAATTGATGTAAGCCTTGGTGTGATTATTTTGGACCAAGTGGCAGTGGGGCTGCGAGTGAGTTTGAACTTTAGGGCTAGGCCAGAAAATTTAAGTCAGACACTTATTACAAATTTTTATAGAAAAATACTGACCTACCTTTAAAAATAGCTATAGAAAGCACTCACATGTACAGGAGTATCTTTAAAAAGAAGAAGTTTTGCCAAGAAAGTAAATTATCCATATACTATAAATTTTAAACTATTTTTAAAGAAACTCACAAAGGTATAAACAGTGAAATGGATCTCATGTTCATGATAGAAATATCCATCAATGCCATTTCTCATAGAAATAGGAAAAAAGTCTGGGCTGGAGAGATGGCTCAGAGGTTAAGAACACTGACTGTTCTTCCAGAGGTCCTGAGTTCAATTCCCAGTAACCACATGGTGGCTCACAACCATCTATAATGATATCTGGCATCCTCTTCTGTACACTATATACATAATAAATAAATAAATATTTAAAAAAATAGGAAAAAAATCAATATTTATGTGAAAATATAAAATACCACAAATTCTCAAATTACTTCTGAAGGAAAAGGAGGAAAAAATGTTGGAATCATCTGATTTAAAATACAACAATTCTATAGTAATTGAAAAATATTGGTATTGATATAAAGTACATACATATACTATTTTCCCAAACAGAAGTTACATATATGTATGTGTGTATGTGTATATATGTGTGTGTATATATGTATCTATATGTTTATGCTTAATGAGATTCACTAGGCAAAGTATAGTTCTATTAAAAAGTTGTGCTTCAAAACTACATTCTGAAAGGTGAATTTTGCCATCTGAATCCAGGCCCTGAACAGCCACTCAGAAAATGTACAGAGCACAGTCTGCTCAGAACAGGGCTGGCATAATAGCAGCAGGGGAACAGCTGAGTCCCTTGGTCCTGGGCACTTGGCTCAGAGGTAAGAGACTCCACTTCTTCAGCCTGGGAACACAGTCTGTACAGACCATGACTGGTTTAATAGCAGCAAGGAAGCAGAGAAGTTCCTAAAAGCACAACTTAATCCTTTTATCTTTAGTGTATAGGAGGGCTATTGATTTCTTTGAGTTAATCTTCTATCCTGCTACATTGCTAAAGGTGTTTATCAGTTGTGATAGTTTCCTGGTAGAATTTTGTGAATCACTTATGTATACAATCTGCAAATAGATATAGTTTCACTTGTTCTAAATATAACACCAGTAGCACAAACACTAAGAACAACAATCAATAAGTGGGACCTCCTGAAACTGAGAAGCTTCTGTAAAGCCAAGGACACAATGAGTCAAAACAACAGACAGAATGGGAAAAGATTTTCACCAACCCTACAAGATTTTCATAGTATGATCTGATAATTTCTGAATTTCCTAGCAGTCTGTTGTTATGGCCTCCTTTTGATTTCTGATTTTGTTGATTTGGATACTCTCTCTCTGCTTTTTGATTAGTTTGTATAAGGGCTTATCTATCTTGTTAACTCTCTCAAAGAACCAAATCTTAGATTCATTGATTCTTTATATTGTTATTTTGTTTCAATTGTATTGATTTCAGCTCTAGGTTTAATTATTTCCTGCCATCTACTCCTTCTAGGTGAGTTTGCTTCTAATTGTTCTAAGGCTTTCAGCTGAGCTCTTCGTTCTCTAATGTAGGATTTCTCTAGGTTTTTCATATAGGTATCTAGTGCTATGAATTTTTCTCTCAAGACTGCTTTCACTTTGTCTCACAAGTTTGTGTATGTTGTAGATTTATTTTCATTAAATTCTAGGAAGACTTTGATTTCTTTCTTAATTTTTCCTTGACCCAGAGATGGTTCAGCTGTGTGATTTTTAGTTTCCATGAGTTGGTAGGCTTTATGTGGTTTTTGATGCTGTTGAACTCTAAATTTAGGTCCTGGTAGTCTAATAAGATACAAGGGATTATTTCTATTTTTTGTTTCTGTTGATATTTGCTTTATGACCAATTATGTGGTCAGTTTTAGAGAAAGTTCCATGAGGAGCTGAGAAATATGTATATTCCTTTGCATTTGGGTGGAAGATTCTGTAAATATCTATTAAATCCATCTGCATCTTAACCTCTGTTAGACCTTTTTAATCTGTTGAGTCTTTGTCTGGTTGACCTTTCCTGGGGTGAGATTGGGGTATTGAAGTCTCCCACTATTAGGGTGTGAGAATTGATATGGGATTTAGCTTAAGCAGTGTTTATTTACATAGGTAGGAGCCCTCATATTAGAGCAATAAATATTCAGGATTGAAATCTCCTCTTTGTCCTGTGATGAATAAGTAACGACCAACTTGGTCATTTTTAATTGCTTTTAGCTTAAGGTGTACTTTGTTAGATATTAGAATGGCAACCCCAGCTTGTTTCTTAGAACCATTTGATTGAAAATCTCTTCCCAACCCTTAATTCTGAGCCTATCTTTGTTTTGGTAGTTGAGGTGTGTTTCTTGTATGCAACAGAAGGATGGCTTCTGTTTTTGTATCCATTGTGTTAGTGTGTGTCCTTTTATAGGTGAATTGAGTCCATTGATATTAGCGACCATTGACTGATATTTCCTGCTGTTTTTGGTGGCAGCTTCTATGTATTTCCTTTCTCTGGACTATTCTTCTCTGGAATTATTGATTGTTTGTGGTTTCATGGGTGTACCTGGGATCCTTAGTTTGGAGTTTTCCCTCTAATGCTTTCTGGAAAGCTGGATTGGTAGATAGGTATTCTTTCAGTCTGACTTTGTTGTGAAATATCTTATTTACTCCATCTATAGTGATTGATAATTTTGCTGGGTATAGTATTCTAGTTTGGCAGCCATGCTCTTTTAGTGACTGTATAACTTCTCACCAACCCCTTCTAGCTTTCATTGTTTCCATTAAATAGTCAGGCATTATTCTGATAGGTCTGCCTTTATAGGTAAGTTGGCCCTTTTCTTTTGCTGCTCTTAAAATTTTATCTTTGTTATGTATGTTTTGTGGCTTGATTATTATGTGGAGAGCAGAGATTTTTGGTTGTCATATCTATTTGGTGTTCTGTAAGCTTCTTGTATCTTTTTTTTCTTCTTTATTTTGTATTTATCAAAAAAAACAGTAAAAAGAATTTAAAATGTGGAAGAGTTAACAATAACTATACAGAGGATAAGAATCATAAGCATGGCTTATCAAGAGTGGAAATACAAATAAGATTGCTACACATATATTTTTTTTGTGTTCATCTTTCCCTCTGAATTTTTTTTTCCATCCCTGTATATCCTTATTCAAGGTCTCTTCCCCCTCCCAACACATCTGGTCATTTTTCTTCGCTGCAACTCCCCATTCCCTACCTGGGCAGGGAGCAGACAGTCCTATGGTCCCACTGACCCAATAATGCTTAGATCAGTTTCCACTTCTGGCCAAATCCAGTTCTTTCCCCCCTCCCTCAAGAGTGAGTCAGGTGATCCTATAGTTGGACTGGGGTTTGAAGGGTCAGTCCAGGGTGTTTCTGATCCCAAGCTGTTCAATGGTTGTGGTTTGCCTCTTGGGCTTGTCTGACTTTTTTTCTTGTTTGTTTGTTTAGAGACCACTAGTGAGTGAGTACATCCCCTGCTTATCTCTCTGAGTTTGTGAGACTTCGCTCAGGAGGATGTTCTCCAAATCCCTCCATTTGCCTGTGAATTTTAGGATATCATTTTTTCTTACGGCTGAGTAGTATTCCATTGTGTAGATGTACCACAGTTTGTTAATCCATTCTTCAGTTGAGGGACATCTAGGTTGTTTCCAGGTTCTAGCTATTACAAATAATGCTGCTATGAACATAGTTGAGCTAATAACTTTGGAGTGTGAATGTGCCTCTTTAGGGTATATACCCAGAAGTGGTATTGCTGGGTCCTTGGGGAGATTGATTCTCAATTTTCTGAGAAACCTCCATATTGTATTCCAAAGTGGCTGAACAAGCTTACAATCCCACCAACAATGGAGGAGTGTTCCCTTTGCTCCGCATCCTCTCCAGCATAGGCTGTCATCTGTGCC
>PVIH01031769.1:0-10420 GCA_004025045.1 Sigmodon hispidus | reverse complement strand
GGGACTGTCTGCTGCCTGCCCAGGGAGGGGATGGGGAGTTGTGGAGAAGAAAAAATGACCTGATGTGGTGGGAGGGGGAAGGGACCTTGAATAAGGATATACAGGGATAGAAAAAAAAATTCAGAGGGAAAGCTGAACACAAAGTAATTTTATGTGTAGCAAATTATTTGCATTATCACCCTTGATAAGTCATGTTTATGATTTTTATTTTCTTTATAGTTATTGTTAACTTTTCAGCATTTTAAATTCAATTTACTGTTTTTCTTGATAAATAGAAAATAAAGAAAGAAAAAAAAAGAAAAAGAATAGGGATCTGGAAATGTGGCTCAGCTGTTTGAGTGCTTGGTTTTGATCCCTCAGCCTGCATAAGCCTGGATGTGATGTTACACCCCAACACTTAGGAGGTGAAGGCGGGAGAATCAAAAGTTCAAGGTAATTCTTGGCTACATAGTAAGCTTGATGCCAGCCTGGGCTACAAGACACCCTGTCAGGGCCTTGAGAAGGGTGTAGAGAGAGTTTGTGGTGGTGGACTCAGCTAGGTCAACTCAAACTTGCTGGATGGACACCCTGACCAGGGAAGTATGCACAGAGTGTTATTACCCTTCAGTTAATAAAATTTTCAACTTTAGCAATATTTAAATCTCTCTATATATTCTCACATCTTACACATTGAATTATACTGGATTCTATGTAAAATGGACTTCCAGGATAGCAAGAAATGGAGAAATACAAGCCCCAATTCCCACCAGGGCCAAGGCCATTGCTGCTTTGCTCAGTCTACTCTCTTTCAAAAGCACGTGTCCTTGTTCAATAAAATAGAACTCTGACTGATTTCTCTGTTACTGTGTCCAGTTGGATTCTTTTTCTCTTGGGGAGAACACAGAACCTGAGACAGTTATTGGGACTGCATTAACTCAAGACTGTTGTTTAAGACACTGATTGCTCTAAGAGATGAAGGGATCAGCCCACACTCCCTCATCTGGGAGAGAATGGCAAAGCTATGGCAAATGGCTCCCAATTAGGGGTACCTGGTTCCTTCATGCTCGTTGTCACATATGCTAGGTGATGAATATATATAAACTATATCATATTATATAAAACTTTCCATCAGCTTCAAAAACTTGAAAAAGTCAAATATTTGTAGGGGGATTTTTGCAAACGGTCCTCTGGGCTTCCCCTCACCATCCCTCTCATGGTGACTGTCTGTCATACTCTTACATTATCTCTCTTAATGAAGTGCTTCTCTAGGTTTGAAAGGAAAGCCAGTCTTTCCCTTTAAGGTCTATTGTGCTGTTCTTAATATATTTTCCTGTCCCTTTCTAATACTCTCTCATCTTAAAGCCCTGTCATGGTCCATTGACTTCTCATCCTAACAAACCTTACTCACAAAGGGTAGTTCTGTGTCATCTCCTCCCCCAAACCAACCCCTACCACTTCATCCTCACATCTAAAGAGACTTCCTCATAGCAGTTGCCAGACCATCTCTGCATCCCTCCAACAAGACTAGTCTCAACATACTTTTCTTTCTCACTCATTTTCTAGGGCTAAGCCCAGGCAAGGATTAGTAGCTAACTCAGAAAGTCACTGTTCTTGTTACGTCCAGTTCCCTGTCCCTCTACATAATGGCAGATCTTCCCTAAGTTGTAAACCCCTCTATCCCCAACCCCTCCAATATCAGTTGTTGGAAAGACAAAAGTGAGGTGAGGAAACATTTAAGGAGGAGTATAATACAAATCTGGAGTGAAGAGAAAGAGTGAGCCACAGGTAACTATTATAGCATGGTAGATGGTGGTTTGGAGTCTAGCTTGTGGCTTTCTGGCTTGAGTCCATGCTCTACCCCTAAATAGTGACAGCCAAACTACTTCATTTATCTTTAAGGATAATGCTACCTACCTCAGGGCACTGCTGGGGGGATTATACCACTCAAACAATAGCAGATACTGAACCTACATTCCCACTACACTCAACAACTGAAGATTGAAATTTGACATCGATCCACTGCCTTACCCAGTCAGTCATATGAACATGAATCTCATATTGACATCTTTCTTCTGAAGGATGAGAGAGAAAGCAATTTTACCTTCTACAGCCACCCTAAGGGATTTCCAGACCAACATCCCTTTAGAAATTATAACTTTTCTAAAGTCAAGATTGGATATGATGATCACTTCTACTCAATCTCTTGGAGGCTTACTCTAAAAAAAACTTTGCTCAGAAGACTTTACTATGTACTCCATGGTGCCTTGAATCTCAGACAAGCCTCTCCGGCAAACATCTGAAACAAGGGTTTCACATGTATCTGAATTCCCAAAAAGGGAAGGCTTTCTGAACAGGCTTCTGGACTCCAGCTTGTAGTAGGAAGTTTCTGGTGAGACAGAAACTCTCAAATACCCAGAGGCCACTTTCCCAATAATTGACTCGGAGGATTAATATTATAGTAACTGCTGGGCCAGTAGCTCAAGCATATTACTATCTAGCTCTTACATTAAATTAACCCATAATTCTTATCCATGTTTAGCCACATGGCTTGGTACATTTACTCAGTGCAGCATTCTTATCTTGCTTCCTCTGTGTCTGGTCTTCTTCTTCCCAGAATTCTCCTAGTCTGGTCACTCCACTTATGCCTCCTGACTGGCTACTGACCAATCAGTGTTTTATTAAACTAATACCAGTAACAAATTTTTATAGTGTAAGAGAACATTATCCCACACCAGCTCCCAAGGACCTGTAGGTCTAGGGAAGAGCCCACAGATGTGCATTTTATCCAATACTGTGGTAGTGGTAGATGACCACTCAGAGCAACTAAATTAAGGGTACATACAGCTCCCTAATGTGGAGTACCAGTATGAAATCTAAACTGTAACTTAAAGTTTGCATGTGTAATTTATCCCCCTTGGGTGTATAGATATCTTGCAGGAACACACAACTGACTTTTAACATGCTTTGCTCAAGAACTAAGGTCTTATATTTATTAACTTTTATTATTTTTATAACATGTTATATAGGAAATTTATGGCCTCAGGGGAAGAGTTTCTCAAAGCTCCACCACCTGAAATACAACTCTAATATAAGTCATCAGGATCAGGGAATTTATTAGTCCTATAAATCCTATATTCGTGTGTCTCCTTACCCACAGGTAAAGATAAAGATGATATTTTCAGCTTGCCCAGGATTCTGAAGACTGCCTCAATCAGTACAGATTCAGTCATTTGAAGAAGCCACTAAGCAACTGCCCCTATCCATTGGGGGAAGGGGGTTGGGGAACTATCAGAGCTGACTACTCCCTAACATTTTTAACAGATATCTGACCCAAGCTTAGCCAATAAGAATCAGTCCTAGGAATTTTAAACTAGAACCCTGAGATATCTAATCTAGTCTAAAGTTTGTTGGACTAGCAATTATGAAATGGCCAGATAACCTAAAGAGCAGAAAAAAATGAGCATATGTTAATTGCAAGAATGAAGAGGCAGCAATTGGTTGGGGGTGGGAAGCTGACATATAATTGCCCTTCGGGAATAAAGTTTATTGAGATAAAGGCCATGATCAGGCCTAGAGGTGGGAGATTTCTCTGAGGGCTCCTCTAGGCCACCATCCCACTCATGTTGGTGTTGCCTCTTTCTCACTTTAAGTTTGTTTGTGTTCTCTGTGTGTGTGTGTGTTTGTGTGTCTATGTGTGTGTGTGTTTTCTGCCTGTATGCTGGCACACAAAAAGAGGGCACCAGATCCCATTATAAGATGGTTGTGAGCCACCATGGGGTTGATGAGAACTGAACTCGGGACCTTTGGAAGAGTAGCCCATGCTCTTAACCCCTGGGCCATTTCTCCAGTTCCTAAATTCTTTCTTTTTTTTTTTGCTGCAATATATATATATATATATATATATATATATATATATATATATATATATTAATTCAAAGTGAATCAACGGTAATACACCATAAATTCTTATTTTGACACTCACCAAAATAGTCACCTGGAAAACCCACTTTTTGTGACAAAGTACAGAAGGCTTGGTCACATTTAAATCACTGAGAACTAGAGAGAAATACTATCGCAAACTGTAATAGACATTACATCCATAAAAATTTTCCTAGTCCTTATTGTAATATTGCACAGTGCAATTGCTACATTGCAAACTAGTGTAGCATAGAAGTAAAAGCAAAAACAAACCAAAGAGAAAAGCCACAAGAGTAAAACTGTTCAACAGTTAACAGTTCAAACTAAGTCATTGGATCTATAAAGGGATTCATTAAAATGAATCTTCCTACACCTTGCAGTGTATGATTTAACTTTTACAGAACACAAGCCAAGTTTAAAATTAGCAGTATAAATATTAAAATAAAAAAGGGATGCTAATAGAGTAACATATTTAATACCCTGAAGAAAAAAACCTAAGTATCAAAACAATTGATTAAAAATTCACTTGCAAATTAGTACACAAACATGCAACTTGGAAATCATGCAGTGTTTTATTTAAGAACACATTAAAACAAAACTATTAAAATAGTTTTAAAAGGGTAAAATTCAGATTCTTCTGCCAATATGCTAAAATTGGACTTCAGGGGGATTCTGAAGTTTTAAATTTTGAAATATTAAAAATTCCATGATTGCAATTAATTAAGACCAGCATTTACTGTGACATGCCTTTAAAGGGCATTGCTTTGGTATGATAATGTTGACTGTTAAACTCTACTGTCAACAAGGCTGCTCCAGTCATGAACATAAATACAGAAAATGCATCATTTCTGGGCAGCAAGCATAGCTTATGGGTCACTTCTGTGCCTGTTGTGACACAATCTTTGTACTTGGTGTTTCTGAAACACCCATCACTAGCACTAAATTTTTTCCAAGAAATGAGTAGACATCAGGAACTTGCTGGACCATAGAACTCACATGAGAAGAGCAGGAGTTACTTATATATGGTGACTCCACAAATATATCATCTATAAATAGTCTAAGTTAATCTTAGTCTACTCCTTTTGTAATGTGTGTTATATATATTTTTTATTTATATAAAATGCATAGAATCAATTACTAAAAACAATGAAATCTGTGGGGAAATCAAATTCATTTTCAGGGACAAAATGTGCTGCTGGTTTTTACTTTATGATCTAATACTGTAATTTTAAAATAAACCTCAGGCACATTTATGTCTTAGATGATTATTAAATAAAACAATGCTTATGTCAATGAAGTAAAGAAACATATATCACTAGCTTATCATCAACGCTGTACTAGAGCTGTACTTGTGGTACTCAACTTGCTTAGTAAAGAAATGCTGTTGATCCAAAACATCTGGCTCCTATGTCCTTTCAGAAGTGGCAAGAAGTTTTATACCACATGATGAAGATCACCATAGTATATGTGACAAAGAATGTGAGAGGTCAGGTCTTGGTTAGGACTGTAAATTAGGGCTGCTGTTAGATGTAGAGCACAGAGCAGCTTCTTAGCTCTTTATTCCAAGAAGAAAGCTGCAGGAAATGTGGCCAAATTTCTTCAGGCTGTATGAACTGGCTTCCTAAGAGTGAACAGAGTCTTAAAGGGGCAGGCTATAATCTGACAGTATATAGAGAAAAGGGAATAAAACAAAATTACAAAAGTAGAAACAGGTGCTGAGTATGACTGTGGTGATGTTCCAGATAAGTTTACCTCTCTTTTCAAAAACTCATCCCTATCTTTGAGTTTCCTGTAACATTTTATGTCCCCATATTTACCACCTAGATTACTTTTGCTGCCTAAGTTAATGGCCCCTCCCTTCACTTGTCACTCATTCATTCATCTATTTATTGAGCATCTAGAAAAATTGAGCAGGACCAGGTGCTGTCCTTGGTGCTGGATAAACTACAGCTTTAACCCAGAAGCTACAGAGCCTACCTCAACCACTTCTGTACCCCACAGCCAGTGCGCCTAATCTAGCCAAGCTGTATGTACCACAAAATAAACATGTCCACATTCAGAAAGAAGTGTAGAGAAATACACAGTCCATCAAGCCCTCACACTTCCTGTGCCAGGCTTCTAAATGCACCTTCTCTCGCAGCCTGTAAGCCAGTTACTATCACTACCACCCTGGGCCCCAGTACAGCATGACTGTAATCCCAGGTGGGGGCAGAAGGATCAGAAGTTCAAGGTCATTCTAGTGTATATAGGAAGTTCAAGGCCAGCCAGAGATACCTGAGATTCTGTCAAAAGGAAAGAAGGAAGAAAAAGAAAAAAGGAAGAGGGAGGGAGAGAAGCTAAATTATACTCATGTGTTCAAAGATAAGACTCAAGATTAGGTCGTCTAAATCTTCAGAGCTACTGGGAGACAAGGCTAGGGAGAAGACAGTACACACATGCACCACAGAATTCAGGTCCATTCCTAGCAGCACAGACACTCAGACCTTTCTGCTGCAACTCTACTATAAAAGTAGAAGAAAAAAAAATCAACTCCTCTCTCTCCAGCAAAAACCTTGAAGAGCAGCTGGACTCCATAATACTTTAATTGGACAAGAGCCTTCCAAATTTGGGCTCCTGAGCACAGCAGGGATGCATTTCTACCTGCCTTTTAGAAAATGTGTCCACCCTGATTGCATATGAATGCTGTTAGGATAATGCCAGAGAATCACTTTAAATGCTTTCCACCAGCAGGTCAGCACTTACCCACCAGATGCCTCCCCAGGGGACCTCATTCAGAACACTTTACACATCTGTCTCTGCCTACTCCCTGCCAGGGCAAGGAGAGTAGGGGGTTCTGGCCCTGGTAGACAGAGGTATGGATGGTCCCTGAGAATAGCCCTTAACTCCTCAAGGTGAGCTAGCTCAGCGCCAGGAGACTAGTCAGGACTTCAAGCCTGGAGAACTTGGAAAGGATACAAGATTCTAAAAGATAAGGTAATTCCAACCAGCAAGAACTGTAGGATCTGGGAACCCAGACTCACTCATGCTGTATTCACTCTGATTTCCCCATCAGGAAGTTGAGGTTCTCCAATCTGTCTTACTAAAAATAGACATCACTCACATGAACTTCTTAGGGTTCTAGGTGCCAGGCCAAACATGTTCTCACAATGTGTGTGTGTGTGTGTGTGTGTGTGTGTGTGTGTGTGTGTGTAGACAATCACAGTAACAATCATCAGTAAACAATTTTGTGGAGTCAAATTATGGGCAGTCAGAGGACAACATTTGGGAGTCAATCTTTCCCTTCCACAGTGGATTCTGTGCTTAGCTTTAGCTGTCAGCTTGACATAACCTAGAATCATCTTAGAAGGGTCTCAGTGAGGGATTGTCCACATTGGGTTGGCCTGTGTGCATGTCTGAGGAGAACTATCTTAATTAAGTTCATTGATATAGAAATAACCACCCCACTGTGGGCAGCAGCATTCCCTAGACAGCCAACTCTGAACTGCTTAGAGAGTGGAAAAATAAAGCTGAGAATAAGCAAAAGAGAAAGTGAAGCTGCATGACTTAGGAATGTGGTGACTTAGCTGCTCAAAGTCCCTGCCTTGATTTCCCCACAGTGACGGACTGTGACCAGGAATTGTTAGCTAATCTTTCTAAGTTGTTTTTTGAAAGAGTATTTAATTGCAACAGAGATGAAACTGAAATACACAACAAATGCATATCCACTGAGTAATTTTGTAAGCCCTACTTGTTAGTTTTAAATAATCAGATTAAGCAGGGATAATTGTCCCCATTTTATAAGTGACAAAACTGAAGTTTCAAAAGATGCTAGTGACTTCTTTGACTTGTATCTTGAAGGTGGATCCAACCGGGAACAGGGAGTAGGGAGGGAATTCTGGAATGTTCTCATTGTCCTCATTAAACCCAATCTAGATTATCCTTCTTTACCCCTCTATCCCACTGGGAATTATCTCCTGACCCAGTCAAACACTTTCCAGGATCCTAGGACAAGACACTTGGAATACTTAATCCTGACTGTCACCATAATGAGAATTAGCTAGGAGACAGCCTTCTGGATAAGGTGATTTCAGATTTTAACTGAGGTAGAAAGACCCATCCTGGATATAGTTATCACCATTCCATGAGCTGAGGTCCCAAACTTAATAAAAAGGAGAAAAGGCTGACCCCCAGCATTCTTCTGACTGTGCCATCTGACTGAACGCAGGGTGAGCAGCTGTTGTATGCTACCATGACCATGGATGGCTATGGTATGATGGACCATTCTCTCACACAATGGGATAAACCCTTCCTAAAGCTGCTTTTGTCAGGCATTTTTACACAGCAACAAGAAAAGAAAACTAATATAACACTTAACCCAAAAAAATCTCAGCTGTCACTCAACCCTAAAGTACCCAGAGCCCTGAAACAAGTTTTCTGATAAACACATGCTAGCATTATGCCTCTAGGGCAGCAGTTCTCAGCCTGTGGGCTGCAACCCTTTTGGGGGTCCAATATCAGATATCTTGAATATCAGATATTTACATTATAATTCAAAACAGTAGCAAAATGACAGTTGTAAAATAGCAATGAAACAACATTATGAAATGGCTGGGGGTCACCACAACATGAGGGAAGGTTGAGAACCACTGTGCTAAAGCTTAACATCAAAATTCCAAGATGTGAAGAAAATTGAGCAATGTTTCTGTAGTTGCAATAAGAAATCGTCCTACAGACCATGGGAAAGGGCTTCAGGATAAATTTCAGGCATCTTTGCAGCCTTTTCTGCCTCCCCATGTTCTCTGCTTCTAAGAACCATGCTCACTCTCCACCTGGTATTTGTTTTACCCTTACCCAGCTGTCAGAATGGACTCCTTCTTTTCTTTTAGCTCTCAAATCCTTCTGGAATTCTGAAGGTTGTTGACAGAAGAAAGTAAAATAAGTAAACAAAAGCTGTTGGGTGGTTCAGGGGATACAGGTACTTGCTTTAAGATGGACCACTTGCAGCTCAAAGAATCCCACAGAAGAAGGAGAGGAAGGATTGTACGAGCAGAGCAGACAAGGATATCACAAGAAAATCATTCTTTAAGAATCATCTTTAGGTCCTTCGTCAGGGAAGAGCACACAGCACCTATAGAGTAGGCTTGCAAAAGTTAATCAAATATGAATGCAATCACACTTCTAACTTCCATTAGATAGGAAACATAAAAGTAGGAACAGACTGAATGGCAACATGTGTGCCTCAGCAAGTCCACATTGCATAAGGGAAGTGATGTGTAATGTGTTTTGTCTCTAAAAACATCTCAAAGATACATGTGGAACATGAAGGGGACCAGAGAGTAAAATAAATTTATGAGTAAACTGACATCAGTGAGAGAGTAACTTTATCAGAAGCTTTCTCTATTTAAAAAAAAAAAAAAATGAGAATGGGGCAGACATTATCAAAGCCACCTTCTTCAGAACTACAAAAATTAGCCAAAGGTGGGCAGCAACCTGTGGAGCATTGGCTAGATGTCAGTAAGAACAGCCAGATTATTAGCTTGCTTTCTTGCCTCCTTTCTCTCTAGCCTCAGCAGTACCTGAAAACCAACAGCCTGTGATGTAAGCATATTCTGGAAGTTGCTGCTGGGCAGAACAGGGACAGGGCTCTTTGAAAGCCTCATGACCAGAGGGCCACCAATATTCAACATGTTTAGTGTTTCCCCGGAAGAGTCTACCTGAAACGCTTCTTTTGGCCTGCTTTAGAACTCACTCTGTCTGAGTATAGTTTCCCTGGAGGCATTTGTTGAAATCCATTGCTGATTGGAGCGGTAGTGAAGTGATCAATAGGCCAATCAAAAAGCTCAAAGGTGAAACATATGGAGGGGCCCAAGATGGTGTCAATGCCCAGGCAGAGCAGATCAGAGTCTTCAGGGAATAATCTAAAGAAATCTGAAAAACTGCTACCAGAAAAAGCAATAGACACTGGAAAATAGACCATACCCAGGGCAGCAGCAACAATAACAGAAAGAGGAAGTGAAGAAAAACCTCTAGTGCTAGGTTCAAAGCACTGCCAACCAACAGAACAGAAAAAGATACGAATTCAAAAAGAATTCAGCTTGGCAGCAGCTTAGACACCCAAACCCACTGTGGAACACACCTTAAGAAACTCAGATCAGGTGTCTCAGGACTAGACATTGAAATCTCATAACAGGATACTATGAGACTGAGAAAGGAAACTTTGAACCTCTACACAGCATTCAGGGAACTGAAATCCTGGTGTGAACCAAAGCACACAGACTCCAGGAGCTAAATGGAGGCTGAGCCAACATTTACAACTTGAGCCCTGAGGGAATTTACTATGACCAGTGAAGGACCCTGGGTTCTAGGGCTTGACCCAGGCATTCAGTTCAGGTATCCAGCAGAGCACCCCCCCATGAGAGCAAGGAACTAAAGTCTAAAAGTCTGTCCCAGGAAACAGAGTGACCCAGCCCAGATAGCTGTAATCAACTCAGATAGGACATAATGGTCTGGTCGAACCTGTGATTAAAATACCAGAAGTTCCAAG
>PVIH01031768.1:0-10421 GCA_004025045.1 Sigmodon hispidus | reverse complement strand
GGAGGAGGAGGGGAGGAGGAGGAGGGGAGGAGGAGGAGGGGAGGAGGAGAACTAGGAGAAAGAGAGGGACACACCAGGGCCGGAAGCCAGGCAGCCACTAGGCAGCCATGGAGAACAGCGAAAGTAAGATTCACAGAAGAAAAAAAAGGTAAAATGCCCCAAAGCAAAACGTAGATGAAGAGAATCCGGTTAAGATATAAGGGTTAGTGGGACAGTATAAGATAAGCCTGAGTGTTCATAACTAATAAGAAGTCTCTGTATCATGATTTTGGAGCTGGTTGGTGGCCTCCAAAAAGAAAAACTCTACTGAACTCCAGGGTGAACCACACAGAATCATACACATATATGGACCTTTACTAATAGGGATGCTCTCTGAAGGAGATATGAGGGACATATCTATATGAACAAGACAAGAGGCGTCTTACCATTTGTGCTGTTGTATTCTTGAGAACAGTTTGCAGGTTCTCTCTGGTTATTTCCTTTATTGTCTGGTCATTGCCCATAACCTGGGAGGCAGAAGATACTGTTAAGTGTGGAATCTAATGAACTTGCATTAAAAATGCATTGGGTTTCCATTGCTTAACATATGAGTCACCAGGCTCCCAGAGGATTAGAACTGAGCCTCACCATGGGGATTATCCAGCCATACTCATCATTATTAACACCAATGATGCTGGGAACAGGGTGAAAATCCACAGAAGCCAACAACTCTTGGGGATGTCTGGGTAGGAACTTCCCGTCCACTACAGCAGGGATGGTCTGGAAGACCTGAGGGGTATTAAAAGTCAATACTGGAGGTCAATAAAATACATATGATAATCCACTGAGTTCCTCCACCATTTTCTCATTTCTCACTAGTTTCAGGGTGCTCAGCTCACTCTGGAAGAGAATCTACACTTAGATCAGCCTGTCTTGGTCTTCATATTGTACACAGAACTGATACAACAAAGCCATAGAGATGAGGTATTTGGTTCAGAGTAAAACATCCTGTTGATCAATTCCTTCCAGACATAATTCTCCCAACCTTGTTAATGCTCAGAATCTCTGCTTCGCTCTTGCCTCTCAGACAGTGCACCAGGGCCATTGAGTCCACAGCTTCACATCCAGATAGGCTGGCCACAGTCTGTGCAGGGAACAAGTGGAGAAGAAGTTTCTCAATTCCAAGTCAATGCTATTGCCCCTAAATACCACCCTATAGTGTGTGTTGTGTGTGGATTGGAATAGGCGTGAAATTATTCTCAAGCCCTGTAGCTCATAGGTGACAGATAGCCGCAGTACCCTTTCTACCTACACACTTGTTCTTTAGGGTAGTTTTGTTTTCTCCACCCATCTTTCTGTGTTTCCTGTGTGAGATTAGGATCAAGTTCACAAAGACCATATAGGAAGGTCAGAGGACAAGGTCTCCGACTTCACACTCCCTGTGTCTGGGACAGGGTGACTTCTTGTGTTGCTTCTGCGCTAGCTGAGCTGCTCTGTGAGCTCCAGGGATTCTCTCGTCTGTGTCTTCTACCTGACACAGGAACATAGGAATTACAGACACGTTTCCATCTCCAGCCTTTGGTGGGTGCTGGGGATTTGAACATAGGCCCTCAGCTTGTACTCCAAACACTTAAAATACCTACTGAACCATCTCCCTAGCCTTTGCATACTCAATTTTGCCAGTCACTGAAGCTTCTAGGAGCAGCTTTGCTGTCCACATATAACATATGCAGACTGTAGAAAATGTGGATTCTAACCCTTTAGCCTTTCAGAAATAAGTAAAGAGATTTCCTTTCTCCAGATCCTTATTTTCCCCACTGAGCACCACAGTGACAGAGGACAGTCCTGTGGATGATACAGGGATGAAGTGGTTGGGGCACTCACTTGGTAAACCACCTCAGAGGTGCTGGAGATAAGGTCAGGCAACAGGGCCACCCCACTCTCCATGATGGCTCTGTGGAAGAGTCCTTGGGACATGGGGGACACAACAAGTGAAGACACACTTGTGCCTCCTGCAGACTCGCCAAAGATGGTGACCTGGTCAGGGTTCCCTCCAAAGTGGGCGATGTTCTTCTGTACCCATTGTAGGGCGGCCACTTGGTCCAGGTAGCCCCAGTTGCCTCTGGCATACTGGTCTCCAGAGCTGAGAAGTGGAAGGGACATTTATCAGGGGCTGTCTAGGTTCTAATCAGCTGCTATTTCACAACCCAGACCTAGGCTCACCTGAAGAAGCCCAGGACACCCAGGCGGTACTGGATAGTGACCACCACCACATCCTCAGTTGCTGCCAGCATAGATCCATCATATATGGAAGCTGCTCCTACAACCAGCCCACCACCATGGATCCACACCATCACCTGGAGAAGTCAAGAGAGATGCCAGGAAGCTTCTAGCCTGCCCAAGTTCTGCAGGACTGCTCACTAGAGTATCAACTGCTGTGCCTCTGTGCAGCTGCATGAATTCATAAAAATCCTCAGGTCTTCAGGACCTTGGTCACAGACAGGAACCTCTAGTAGCCAGTGTGTATCTAGTCTCCATCCCTACCATGTATCTCAGTTTGAATTAATGGATTAATGTATATAATAATTTTATCATTACTCAGACACGTTACAATGAAACAAAGAGGGATGTCTTCATGGATATCTCTCCAGATTAAAAAAAATCATCCACTCTCAGCACTACAACAGATAACCCAGAAGTAGAAATGGGTGACCTCAGTGTTGAGGTCTTGGGCAGGCAAATTGTTCAGGGCTCAGGTTGTAAAATGAGTCCTGATTTTATCATAGAGCTAGAGTCTTTGATTGCTCAGTGTTCTGTGTCTCATACCCAGGCCTCAGCTATGTAGCATGACCAAGAAGGCATTCTTTCACCTGAATAGGGCAAGGCTTTTCATCAAAGTCCACACTGCAGTGGAGCTCAGGTTGCTTTTGTCCCTTCTAATCATCTTTATAATTATGCTCTGTCCCCAAGGTGACTGTGGCCTATCACTCACAGGCAGATTATAGCCCTCATGGGCATAACCTGGTGTATAAATGTTGAGATGCAGGCAGTCCTCAGACATAGGCATGGGAGGCATGTTCATTTTTAGCTTCTTCAGGCCCTCTAAATTCATCATATCAACATTTTGCAGACAACTGGTAAAAAGAAAGACAGTTATTCCAAGAAACGTATGGCAGTCAAAACCAAATGTGAGTCTAAATCTTTCTTGGCAGCCTTCAGCTACTGCTCCTCACGATGCCCTGTTCACACATATTCCCTCTCCACAGTCCCTTCCCATAAAGGCAATGGCCACAGGCTCCACCATAGCTGAATGGAGTCAGAATTCTAGGGAGTCCTGCAGTTGGCCAGGGCCTGGATATTATAGATGTCTGTATGGAAATGACTGACTATATATAGTGATATACACTGAGTTGTATAAGAATAGAACAGTGACCTAAGAATTAGCAGACATGCAAGCTTATTTATTTATTTATTTATTATGAACAAAGAAGTCACACTTTTTATCCCTGTATATCCTTATTCATGGTCCCTTCCCCCTCCCACCCCATCAGGTCATTCTCTCTTCTCCACAACTCCCCATCCCCTTTCTGGGCAGTCCCAAGGTCCTACTGTGGCAATATTGCTCCACTCCTGGCAGATCCAGTTTTCTTCCCCCAACCTCATAGAAAATGCTAAAACCAAAAAAGTCATAACACAAAATATTCAGGAAATCTGGGACACCATGAAAAGACCTAACTTGAGAATAATAGGAGAAGGAGAAGAATATCAGCTCAAAGGCACAGATAATATTTTCAATAAAATCATAGAAGAAAACTTTCCTAACTTGAAGATGGAAATGCCTATAAAGATACAAGAAGCTTACAGAACACCAAATAGATATGACCCCCCCCTAAAATTAGCAAACTTTATCTGCTCAGTTCCTAGTTACAGATATGATGTGACTTGCTCCTGTAATTTTCTATCTCTTTGAATTCCACCACATGATGGGTTGTAATCTGGAGCTAATAATGATAGCTTTCACCCTTAAGTTACTTTTGTTGGCATTTTATTACAGCAACAGAAACAACTAAGATTGCAATACTGGAGTGTTGCACCATGGGTACTAGAGGAATCAGCGAACAATACTGCCCTAAAGGGCAGTGAGAAATCCTTCATCCTGTGTGCAGACTCTCAGTGATCTTCTTTTCCTTACACTCTCTCAAGAGGGAATGAGCTACACGCCCTTGTTCCTTGGTCAGTGGCACTTGGCCCTATATTGCCACACTGACTGTTGGACAGGGTTGGCAAACATCAATCAGTACTGCACTCCCTAGTACCTGAAGATTTTCTACTGGATTCAAGGGCTCTCTCTGCACAGTAGGTCACTAACTCATGCCTAGAGATCCCTGGAATCATGACAGAGGATACTCGGATCAATTTGAACCTGTGAATAATTTTGTCTTTGTTCCTCTCTGTAGTACCTGCATCTAACTCTCCATGGGTGACAAACTCTGATCCAGGAGCCTGGTGAGCTTTTCTACTCAGCTTTAGCACATGCATCAGAAAATGCATAGGGGACTCCTCCACAGTGAAAAAGAGTTCAGAGCAACTGTTCACTCCAGGGCCAAAAGTCCTCCGGATCCAGAACTTACATGGCAGGATATGAAGTCCCGTCTCTCACTCCACTCCATGGCTCAGGGGCCTCAGGTGGTGCAAAGCGCAGTTGTCCTACAGGTGGCTTGGCAAAGGGAATCCCTAGGAACCTCTGGACACCAGCTTTGGTGTCATTCACTTGGATGAAGCTGCCTTGGACCTGACCCGTGTGTGTGTTTCTGATGGGGTTGGCCTCTGATGGGTCCTGACCTACGGGTGGAGAGATGCCATGAAGGTTAGTTTTGTGCAATCAGCTGCCATAGATTGTAGGGTTTCCCACTTCATGTTTCTAGGGCTCACAGGAAGGGAACCCAGAACCTCCTAGTTCAGCAGTGGGATGTGAGTGTGGGAGCCTCCCTGTCAAAGCACTGGGGAACCTTTCCTATTCCTTTGAATAGTCTTAGAGCATTTCTCTGGCCAAAGGCACCACACACATAACAATTTGGCCATATGATTTTATGATTATTGTCATTCTTTTTTCTTTTTTTTGAGATAGGGTTTCTCTGTGTTAATCTAGCTGTCCTGGATCTCACTCTGTAGACCAGGTTAGCTCTGATGCCAGCATAGAAATGGACTTGCTGTCAAGGTGAGAGCAAGCAGACAGAGAGTAAACCCTCAGTTTCTCATACCCTTACATAGGCTTCCAGCACATTGGCCCATATTGAAGGTATATGCAGCTTTCCCAGGCAGGAATTTAAATCAACAGGATATAGGTGGGAACTTGGATAAGAATTATTGTTATTCTTATCCAAAGGTCTATGGTCGCTACAGTCCTAGCCATACACTGAGGAAGAAAAGTTTCTTCAGCTCACCTTTCCTTGAATTGTCTAGCTCTCTCCAGAGCTCTTGACCTTGAACTGTCTCCGCAGTATGGAGTGACCTTGGACATCTCTGACCCTCTGTGGCCTTTTCCCACACTTCAGCCTATCCTTTCTACCACCCCACCTGCATCCCTGTTCCCTGGCCTGTTCTACAAGCTCAGCCTCTGACATGCAGACTCCTGAGGCTCTGACTCCAGTCATCCCCATCACCAGCTTCATGAGCCTCACCCTGCACATGGAGGAGGAGGAACAGGAGCCCGAAGACCACTGCACTCAGCCAGCTGTGAAGTTGGTTCAGCAGCATGATCAGCTCTCAGGCCTGAGTCTGCTGCTGTACAGAATGACCACGTTTCACAAACAGGAAGCAGAAACTGTGCAGCTTGCCCAGGCGGGAACTTGGTGTGGTGGAGCAAAGTTCTTATTGCAGAGAGCTGATTAGTCAGAAGTGACAGGAGCCAATGGCAGGGAGGCAGGACAAGTGACTGTGTTAGTCCGGGTTCTCTAGAGCAGCAGGATTTATAGAATGAATCTGTCTGTACAAATACAGAGAAATGGATTAGAATAACTTACAAGTTATGCTTCTAATAACTGAACAGTAGCTGACTATGAATCCAACAGAGAGTCCAAGAATCCAGAAGCTGCTCAGGCTGGATGTCTCATCTAGCATTTCATAGAAGCTGGAACCCTGAAGAAGTTGGCTGTGATGCCAGTGAAGCAGTGAACTTACTGTCGAGATGAGAGCAAACAGACAAAGTGTAAATCCTCAGTCTCTCCTGCCCTTATATAGGCTTCCAGCACGCTGGCCCATATTGAAGGTATATGTATCTTCCTGCTTCAAAGTCTGAATCAAAGGCATGTATCTTCCTACTGCAAATCTTTGGAGAAAAAGTAAAGTCACCCACTTCAAACCAAGCATAAACCCCTCATAGATGTGCTTTTCATTTCTAGATTCCAGATAATTCCAGATGTAGTCAAGTTGACAACCAAGAATAGCCACTACAGTCACCTCTGCTATTTCTGTTTCTTCTTTGGACTTTTGGAAGGACATAGCATGGGTTTTGAAACTATTCTGGGATACCAGAAACTCTGTCTGCATACCTGGACAGAAAGCTGAAACAGGAAGCCAGAGGGCTTGTGTGAGTAGTTAGACACTCAAGATGTCACAGGAGAGACAGGCTGTGACCTTCATTCTCAAGACTCTCCTGCGCTTTGAAAACTCAGTTTACTGAGCCTGCTTCCAGGGTCCCTGGTTCCTGGAATAATCTTAAGGTCTACATGGATATCTCCATGTTAGGTCACAGCTATTTTTCAGAGCATAGTAAAATTCTGATGCTTTTAAATTCCACAGCCCCTATTCACTGCACCCTCGTGATGTGTCTCCTCTAGTGGCCAACTCCTGCCAAGATCAACTTCACAGTCATTTATCCATCTAACAACATTTTTAAATGTTTGTATTATTTATTTACTGTGCTTTTGTGTGTGTGTATGTGTGTGTGCATATGTGAGTGCATGTATGTGTGTGTGTGCGTATGTTTGTGGATGTGTGTGCATATGTGTGTGTATGTGTGTGCATATGTGTGCATATGTGTGTATGTGTGTGTATATGTGTGTGTGTGCGCATGTGTGTGTGTAGGTGTGTTTGTGTTCCTAGGCCATGGTTCACATACAAAGGTCAAAGGACAATTTCTTCTTCCACCGCATGGATCCCAAAGTGGAATTGAGGCAGTCAGGACTGGAGGAAAAGTTCTCTTACCGACTTCTGATCAATATCATATGTAACCATATGACAAGCATTTAGTGGGGTCTTGCTGGCTCTAACATGGGGTCAATCTGGACTCTCAGAACCTATGATAAAGCTGAGATACAATGCAATAAATAAGAGTCTCAGAATCACAAAGAACCCCGACAGGATAAATTAAAGAATTCAGGATCAGAAGCCAACACATAATCCAGAATGACTTCCCAGAGGAAGTGGTGTGGGGATGGGTGTTAGACAGCCTTCAACACCACCTGAGAATTGACCTCGGCTCCATATTATCTTCCTTATTATGTAACTAATCCTCTGTAGTCTGACAACATGGCACCGTGGGGCTTCTTCCTTGGTGTCTCTGGCTGCTTCCCTGGCACAGCCCAGCTTGTCCCGCCTCCTCTGGCCAACAGGGCTCCTTTGAGTCAGCGTCCCCTCTAGTGCACTCTTGTCCTCTCTGTGGTCCTCGCCTGTCTCGGCAGATGTTCTCTCCACCTCAACTTCCAACCAAAAGAAGAGCGGGGCCATGAGCGCCGAGTAGAGCTGGGCCGTGGGCGCAGAGTAGAGCTGGGCCGTGGGCGCTGAGAAGCTGCACTTCCTCCAACCTGAGGATGAAGGAACTGCATTCCCAATGGATCCTGGGCATTCCTGTGCTCCTTAACCCCAGACGTTTTTGTGGTTCAGCTAGGGAAATCCCTGTGTTCTCTACTACTCATTGCACTCAGTTCCCATGTTGATGATGGCCATGACCACAGTAAAAATGTGAGATGAAGAGGACACCCAGGTTCTATTCTGTGGAGGGAGTGAGTAGGGAGAGCATGAGAGATAGATAGATATAGATAGACAGACAGATAGACAGTCAGATAGATACACAGATACATAGATAGCCAGCCAGCCAGACAGATAGATAGATAGACAGCTAGATAGAGGATGTTAGAGGCTCAACTCCACAAAAATACTTGCAAGAAGATAATACTATACACTTGTTTAATATAACCAGTTTAGGAACCATAAAGCCAAGTGTTGGCAAAGACATGAAGCTGCTGGCATTCTTATACATGGCTGGAGGAGATACAAAACAATATGGTCACTATAGAAGATGGTTAGATGATAGTTTAACATATTTATCCTGTGATTGGGCAGTTTTACTCCCAGGTCTTTGGTTCAAGAAATTGAAAACACCAATCACAAAGACTCATACTTCAACAAGTTTATAAGACTTTAATTAAAAGTAGTCGAAAACAGGTCATGTAGATGTGCATCAACCAGGGATGGAGCAATGCGTCCTGTGTATATACGGAATGACGCTGTTCACCAAATGACAGCATACTTAACTCTCAAAGAAGTCATACTTAGTAACAGGATCAGTCACAAACAATTCCTTTTCTGAGATAGGGTAACCAGGGCTCTGATGTTTCTATATTATGTGCAGTTTCCAAACTGTAGCATCAGAAAGTGGTTGTCCTGGAGTGGAGAGCGGGCAGCGGCAGATGGAGAGGAACTCAAGGGAACTTTCTGTGCTAGTAAGTGGGCAAATTTGGTCCCAAAGGAATCATCTGGTATCAAAACTTTTAATAATGCAGATACTGAAAAAATTTTAAAAATATTTATTTATTATGTATACAGTGTACAGAAGAGGGTACCAGATGTCATGATAGATGGTTGTGAGCCACCATGTGTTTGCTGGGAATTGAACTTAGGACCTCTGGAAGAACATCCAGTGCCCATAGCCGCCCAGATACTGAAAATTTAAAGGTCTTTATTTCAGCATAAATGAGGACCTCACAGATGCATGTGTGCAACAGAAGATCAATAGCGCCATGAGGTACTAGTACTAGTATCAGGCAGCCCTCCTGCAGAAAAGGGAAGTGCTCTTTTCAGCTTCTGCAGAGCCAAGGCTAAATGTATGCCTCTCTTCTGCCCCCTGGTGTTTGAGACGGGCAATGTAAGAATCCTCACTAGGATAGTTTCAGGGGTTGGTCTTAAACAAAATGGATGGAATATTGGAGGTGTGAGTAGTGTCAGAAGGTCTTGAAATGCCCAGCAGAAGACATGCCTGTTCCTTGGCCCTGAGCCTGCCCACGGGTGAAGGGACACATCTTCCCCTGAGGCCTCCTAGATCTAGGAATAAATACTGTGACAATCTGGGAATAAATACTTGTACACAGGGGGTGGGAATGTTGGTCACAGGTAAGAATCTATGGGAATATTAAGGTACAGGAATGAAAGAACCAGCCTCTTAATGACAGAGGAAAATACTTTGGGAGAACCTGGGGCACATTGGATATAATTTGTCACCTTTGTAAAGTGGCAATAAATTATAAGCAGGAATTTAAAGGTAAGAAAAAAACCCCACAAGAGATAAGATAGTAATAGTTCCCTGAGGATCTAGGAGATCTCAGTGGGGATGTGTCCCTTCACCCGTGGGCAGACTCAGGGCCAAGGAACAGGCATGTCTTCTGCTGGACATTTCAAGATCTTCTGACATTACTCATACCTCCAATATTTATATTCTTATACTATCATAATCACATTTACAGATTTAGAGCTATAACCCAGAAATAAGGAAGCACATTGTATTTTTGGGTCTGGGTTACTTCACCCAGTATATTTTCTTGTTCTGTCCATTTATCTGCATATGATTTAATATCAGATGAATATTTCACATATAATAATACTTAATAAGTCCATGCCTCAGCCTCTGTAGTGCTGAGGTTTTCAGGAATATACTACACCACAACCAAAGGAAAAATTCAATTAAATTTGTGGGAAGAATGTGAGGACAGGCAAAATCAGAAGAAAAAATGGAAACAGAGTCAGAGTGCAGTAAAACTAAAAAAGCCATAACTCAAAATGTTCATGAAATCTGGGACACCATGAAAAGACCTAATTTGAGAATAATAGGAATAGAAGAAGGAGAAGAATACCAGCTCAAAGGCACAGGTAACGTTTTCAATAAAATCATAGAAGAAAACTTTCCTAACCTGAAGAAGGAAATGCCTATAAAGATACAAGAAGCTTACAGAATACCAAATAGATATGACCCCCCAAAAAAGTCAGCACGCCACATTATAATCAAGCCACAAAACATACAGAACAAAGAAAAAATTTTAAGAGCTGCAAAAGAAAAGGGCCAACTCACATATAAAGGCAGACCCATCAGAATAACGCCTGACTATTCAATGGAAACGATGAAAGCTAGAAGGGCTTGGTCAGAAGTTATACAGACGCTAAAACAGCAT
>PVIH01031767.1:0-10421 GCA_004025045.1 Sigmodon hispidus | reverse complement strand
TACCACTTCTGGGTATATACCCTAAAGAGGCACATTCACACTCCAAAGGTATTAGCTCAACTATGTTCATAGCAGCATTATTTGTAATAGCAAGAACCTGGAAACAACCTAGATGTCCCTCAACTGAAGAATGGATTAACAAACTGTGGTACATCTACACAATGGAATACTACTCAGCAGTAAGAAAAAATTATATCCTGAAATTTGCAGGCAAATGGATGGATTTGGAGAATATCCTCCTGAGCGAGGTATCACAAACTCTGAAAGATAAGCAGGGGATGTACTCACTCATTAGTGGTCTCTAAACAAACAAACAAGAAAAAAGCCAAGCATGTCCAGGCTGCAAACCATGGCCACTGAACAGCTTGGGATCAGAAACACCCTGCACTGACTCTTCGGATCCCACTCCAACTATAGGAACACCTGACTCACTCTTGAGGGAGGGGGACAAAACTGGATTTGCCAGGAGTGGAGACTGATCCAAGCATTATTGGGTCAGTGGGACCATAGGACTGTTTGCTCCCTGCCCAGGGAGGGGATGGGGAGTTGTGGAGAAGAGAAAATGACCTGATGTGACGGGAGGGGGAAGGGACCTTGAATAAGGATATACAGGGATGAAAAAGAAAAAATTCAGAGGGAAAGCTGAACACAAAGTAAATATACGTGTAGCAATCTTATTTGCATTTCCACCCTTGATAAGTCATACTTATGATTTTTATCTTCTTCATAGTTATTGTTAACTTATCAGCATTTTAAATTCATTTTACTGTTTTTCTTGATAAATACAAAATAAATAAAGAAGGAAAAATAAATCAAACTATCTATCCCCACATCTTTGGACTTATCTTATCTGCAACATCCAGCATGACTCAAGTTCCAATACTTAACATTGCATAACAAACTACTTCAGAACTGTGATTAACATGATCATTTGCTATTTCTCATAGTTCTGTAGGCTTCAATTGATAGTATTCACTTACTGTTTCTTGCTTTGCTTTCCATAGTTTGCAGTCATATGGCCAGTTGAGCAATTAACTGCATTGCATATTGTGGTGGGCATTGCACCCAAAAGCAACTTGGGTTGGAAGACAGAACATCTCAATGCTAATTGTGTCTCTTTAATCCTGTGGATTTTTCACTTAGCTAGCCTGGGTTCTCTCACATTATGACAGCTTCAAGGTTCTACAACTATTTGTGTAGAATAGCATTTCTTCAAACATGCATGTTCTAAGAGGTGGTTGCAACATCTTTGATTTAACCTCAGTAGATACAGGGTGTCACTTTCTCTGTGCTCTATTGGTCATAGTCACAAATAAGTTCAGATTTTAAGGGCAATAAAATGAATATTGAATATTGGTAGACACTAGGCCTTAGGACTCACTTAGTAGGAAGGTATCTTTAACAGCTCTTTTTTTTTTTTAAATGCACCTTTGTAATAAGGGCTTGTCTCTATTGTCAGAGGTCTCTAATTTGCATTAGAGAAGAGATAAATTAGATGTGTAATTCAGTCCTTAGTCAACTTCCTACTATCAAAAATATTACCCATGAGATATCTAGAACTAAACCAGTGATATAAACTTGGTGGGTGACCTATAACTACTTCCCTAAATAATGTTATGCCAACAATATATGCACCTCATAAAGGACCACTCAACACATTGCACAGAGAACCTGGAGACTATTCAAATGTATTCAGAATATCAACCACTGTAAAATATGAAACATAGCAAATGCTTAATTCTCGGTATTATCTAGGAACTCAAGTCAAGAAGCACCATCAAAAGAGATTAGCTCATTTTCATCTCATGGTAGCCATAAACATTTTTATTATGTATAACAGAACTGATTGATTCTACCCATGTAATGGAACAAAGATATATTGCATGGATGGAGTTTCAGACACAGATTGATCCATACGAGAAAACATCTCTTCTCTGGGTAAGCCAATTCTAGATGGTGTGATTCAAAGTCTGCTATTGTGACTATATAATGTCAGCAGGTAAGCATCAAGCATGATTTAAACTCCTCCTAGTGTCTATACAGGCACTACTAACCAATCAAGAATGTTTATCTGCCACATTAAGGCATTGGCTCATAATCTACAACAGCACTCTACTAAGTACTTGAGGCTTCAGATGGCATCTTTTTATCCTAATACTCATCTGTATTGCTTATCTGGAAGCTGACATGGTCTTAAATGATATTTTAGGCTATATTTTGGTATATCTCTGTTTTTGAAAGGCTACATCTTTAAGAAGAGAAATATCAACTGTAAGAAATATTCTCTTTTTATTTAATTCTAAGATGGGCACTACTGCCCACTTGTTCACTTTCCCACATACATTTTTAAAATATTTTTAACTCCAATGGTTTATCTTAGCATACACATGGCTATCGTTCACTATTGAAACAATAGTATCTTGTTCAAATGACAGAATCTTAGAAGTGAGAAATGATTCCATCCCTCTATGGATTTATCTGTCTGGTATGCATTTGTTTGTGTTGATGGTGAAGCTTAATGATAGTTAGGCTGTTTTGGAGGAGGTAACATAGACAAAGAGCTGAAGGCCAGAGTTTCTCAGTCTTGGCATGACTGACATTTGAAGTTGAATGATGATGATGATGATAGAGTGAGAAACTGTCATTTTCATTTTGTTCTGTGCAGATTGGAGAATAATCTATAATTGTCTTATTTTTTATTTTGAATAATTTTATTAAGCACATAGTAAAGGAAAGAATAGCAAGCTAGAAAGACATACAGACAGACAGCAGAACATTATCAAATCAGGTGCTTAAATTATGTGGGAGAACCTGAGTGAGGGAGACCCTTTAAAGCAGCCATCTAGATGGTGTTCCCAAGAGAAAGAATCTGGGAGAAAGCAGAGTGTCTTTTCTTTTTTTTATGAAGCCTCTAAGTAAAAGAAGAAATAACACCAGAAATATAGTATCATCAAATTGAGGGATCACAAACATGAAGCCGAATCCAAATTAGGAGATTGAGACATCCAGCTGTAGTTTCTGATCAAAACTATTTCTTTGGGGAGGAGCATCCTATACTGAACTTCCTCACTTCGGGCACATTTGTATATGAAAAAGCCAACAGTCACTTCTGTAATGGTGTGTCCTTCAGCTGTTTTCAAGGACATGATGTTTTCATTCTTGGGCTATTTTTCTTTCTCTTCCCTCCATCTTATAGACTCAGGTGGACCAGCCTATCCCTAAAGAAGAGGCCTTGGAGAATACTTTTAGAAAAGTAAATGTCATCATGCAATGGGAGACAGCAGATTTCCTGGGACCCATATTGTTCTGAATATTTATAAATAATTATTTTAATGGTATGGACAAATTTAAAGTTCAGTGCAATTCTACTATCTATCTATCTATCTATCTATCTATCTATCTATCTATCTTTTTATCTGTCTGTCTATCATCTATCTGTATATGTCCTAATAATTTAAATCAGGACAATTAATATTTTGATTTTATTTAAATATTGATTAATGCATAGTTTTGTTATACTAGCTATATTGGTAAGATTGGTGTAATATGCCCATGCTATTACCATGATGGCTTTGAGTTTGGAGCCTTGAGCACCAGTACCAATCTTCTGTTCACAATTCACATGACAGGCTAATGTAAACCATGTTTCCCTTTGTGCTCTGCAACACCAGAGATGATTACCTTACTCTAAATGTATTTTGGTGACTGTTATCTGGTCTCCCATTCTTCCTTCCCTTATATCTTTCATTAGATTATACAAAGTAAGTCAGACACAGAGAGACAAATACCAGATCTCCTCTCATACGTGCATGCTAATAAAAGCTGATCTAAATGCAGGGACCAGAAGTCCTTATAAAGCAGTTATAATCCTGAATTCAGTGATACAGATCTTACTGTTTCCTTATTCAAATGAATAAATGGAAACCATAAAGGTTAAATAAATTGACAATACCATTGAATGAGCAGCACAACCAAGAATCAAATTGTGTTATGCCTAATTGAGAAGACACTGGAAAACTGGAATAGTGCTTGAAGAAGTGCTTCAGGTCAGGGATGTAGTGGGTATCTGAACTGGACACCTAGAGAGGACCCAAATTAGCAGGCAGCTGGAGTCAGAAGCTTGTGTTGTCTTATTCAGTCAGGGTCACTGGAGGTCTCGGGTTAGAAAACTCAGGCTGGCCCTGTGCAGCAAGGTAATGGAAAAACACCAAGGACTGTGGCAAAAGTAAATGAGAAACACGCAGAGAGAGAAGTGGAAAATAGTAGATGAGAACCAATACAGAAGATTCAGGCCAGCACGGAGCAGACCTTAGCAGGTGAATAAGGTCATCACTCTTATCACAGCTTCTGTGCACATTTGTTTGAGCCTGTGAGCAGCCTGTGATTTTGTTGAGTGTTTCTGTCTGAGATAGCTTGGTTCTATCTGTGGCTCCCTTCCATGTGGCTTATAGAGATGCATACTTCCCATCCTTACAGTTTATAGTCCGGATTTGGGCTTGAAATCCTGGCCATAGGGCATGCTTTACTGTGCTTCTGATTTTGTGGGTCTCACCCAAGTAGACTAGGCTCTAAATTTGGTTATATCGCAAGTAGGGCAGGAGGGCCATTGCAATAAATAATTTAATCTATCGGTCACATGAGACTGGATCCCAGAGTGGCTGCAGCAGTTCCTTTCATGACCAACATCATTTTTGGTGGGTGGAGGCAGCAAGATATTTTTCTTTCCATCTAGTGACAGTGTTAAAGTGCTTGGTGTACTTCCTGCTCTGCTTAGAATGAATTAAGAGAGCACATATGTAGAGTAAAAATCACAATTATCCTCTACTTCCAGAGTCAGAAAGACCAAGAAAGGCAGGATCTCATTGAGTATTTGTGTATTTGAACTTCAGGTAATAATAGACTGGTGATTTCAGCTCTTTTACACGTTATCAGTTGGCATTGGGCAGGTTACTTAATATCTCCAAGTCTCACTTTCTATACCTGAAAAGAAGACAGAGGGAATGGTGATCTTAATTTAGAGTAATGAGATTTGAATGAAACAACAAGCACAAGTGACTACTTCTAACAAATGTAAAGGTATAAAATATCACTTTTATAAGATACTATACCTTTCATTTAATTACCATTGCATTTAAATATTAAATTAAAAATGGTTGGTCCACAAAAAACAGAGAAGAACATGCAGTGGTTGACTCTCTGGGCTTAGGATAACTCATGTAGTATAACATTTCCTAAGTCCACCAATTTACCTGCAAATTTCATTTTTCATCATGGTTAAATAGAATTACACTGTGTTTTTGACCCACCTTTGTGGCTGGGTTGGTGTTCCAGTCCCATGACTGAAGTCTTTGCCACTCCAGACTTTTTTTAATGAATGAAAAATAACCACTATCTCACCCACTCTGCTGTTTAGGCTTTTTATTCTGTATGTGACTATTTTATAAAGTCATGGGTCATAAACAATACAGCTGGCATTAGAAATGGAAACTTTCTCAGTCAAAATCTTATTTTACAATTGTGAAGTTGATTCAGACATTTATGTGTCACTGTGATAGGTACTAAGGACACAATGATGACAGCGACGATGCCCCGATTTACATCAGTGCCGGTGTTCTGAATTCCAGTCCTGGTGTTTGCAGCAAGCAATTTATGGACTGAGTCATCTCTGCAGCTCCAACCAATACTTAACCTACTTACAACTTCAGCACTTGGAGATAGATTCACCTAGATAGTTTTTCTAGCCTTGCCAGTCTTGGGAGTCCTAAATGATGGAACAAAAGCATGGATCACAGAGGGGATGTTGAGTTTGTTGGTAAGCAACATGGTCGATCAAAGCCAGTTTGTTATTATTGCATAGACTGATATCTAGAATTTGTTATAACATATTGTAGTCATTAATCTCGTTTTTTTTTTGGCTAGACATACCTTTCAAGAGAAAACCTTAGCTAAGGAATGGCCTCTCGTCAAATCAGATTGTCTTATGGGCATATCAGCGGGACATTATCTTAATTGTTAATTGATGGAGGTGGGCCTAAACACTATGAGCAGTGACACCTCTAGGTTGGCGGATTTGGGCTATATAGGAAATATATATAAATGTGAGCCTGAGAACAAGCCTATAATCAACATTCCTCCATGGTTTCTTCCTTTTCTACTGTCTGATTTCCTGCACAACCTCCACTGATGAAGGACTTGTAAACTGAAGACCCTTCTTTTCCAAGTTATCTCTGGTCATGACATTAAAGCAAAATAGAACACACTCACTGGAAACAACCTAGATACCCCTCAGCTGAAGAATGGATTAACAAACTGTGGTCCATCTACACAATGGAGTACTACTCAGCAGTAAGGAAAAATGATATCCTAAAATTTGCAGGCAAATGGATGGATTTGGAGAATATCCTTCTGAGCGAGGTATCACAAACTCAGAAAGATAAGCAGGGGATGTACTCACTCATTAGTGTACTTTAAAATCAAAAAAGATGTCATTGGATACAAGAGCTCAAGGCTAGAACATAGCTAAATGACACCGTGCCTCACTTCTGCATTGATGGCCTCTGGCGGGGTGTGAGTGAAGAAAGACTTGTTATCTTTAAGGGTCTGGCCAGAGGGAGTCTAATTATGCTCCAGTAAGTAAATGAACAGCATGAATGGGTACTTTTGTAAATGGGGAGATCATAAGAGTGGATATGAATCTGAGAGGACTGATAACTGAGTTTGATGGGGTGCATGACATAAAATCACCAAATAATAAATATATATACATACATTCATATATATGTATATATATATGACATCAAAGCCCACTTCCACAGTGTTATACTTCCTCCAACAAGGTTACACCTACTCCAAAAAGGCAATACCTCCTAATAGTGCAACTGTCTATGGGCCAACCACTCACACACAGGAGTCTATGTGGGCTATTCCTATTAAAACAATATGCTGTCACTATCATACCAGGAGTGTATCAGGAGTATTTTTTCTCTCTTCCTCTCCTTTTTCCTCCTTCCATTCCTCCATTGTTTCCTATCCTTCTTTTTCTCCTTTATCCTTTCTGTCATTTCATCCTTTGCACTATGTGATAATTTCTGCCATATTACAAAAATATGACATATTTAAGAAGGCCCTTGATGGATGCTCCCCTGCCACCTCATGCATCTCTGTGTGTGTCTGTATGAGTGTGAGTGTAATTGTAAGCTAATAAAGTTCAATCTTGGGTTGTTCCTCAGGCACTGTCCACCATCCTTATTTTAAGACAAGGAAAATCACTGGCTTGGAAGTTGGCAACTTGGTTAGGTTAACAGCCAGTGAAGTCCAGGGACCTAACTGTCTTTACCAGAGCTGGAATTATAAGTATTCACCAACATCCACAACTTTGTTTTTAAAATATAGTTAAATATAGGTTCTAGGGATCAAACTCAGATCCTCCTGCTTAGCACTTTACCAATTAAGTTGTCACACAAGCTCCCAGATGCCAGAGTTTTAATATCAGATTTTCAGTCTCACCAAGTGGAAACTAATAAATTTCTAATTATTATAAAGACCAGGTCTGTGGGGTTCTGTCACTGCAGCACAAAACAGACTCAGACATAATCAACTTGAAAGAAAGAAGACTGGAAACAAGGATGAGGGAAAGGTGGAAGAGGCGTGATGTAAAGTAGGTACAATTATATTACTTAATGGTATTACTGCATAGACGGACATAATTCAAGTGTCTGAACAGAGCACACTCTCAATATTTATTTTCTGAGTAAGCACATGTGTGTCAATGGCTGTCCTCATCAGCATTTGAACCCTGAGAGGAGATATCTTGCGTTGCTTATCCATATTTAGAGTTGGCAATTTCTGATGAAATGAACACCTGTTGCGTTTTGGGCACACACACACACACACACACACACACACACACACACACACACACTATGTCCTGATATTGTAACAGACATAGTGATGGACTCCAGTGGAGAGTCCAACAGAAACTGCTATGCATACCTGCTTCTTAGTGCCTTGCAGACCATCCAGGAGTCATCTTAGAATAACAGAATTCCAGAAGTCCAGAGGAGGGACAGGATTCGCACTAAGTGGACCAGGGGAGGTTTTGTTTGGCTAGTTCCAACTGATCCCCCATGGAAGTCATTTCATTTATCTTCACTATACCAGGGCCTTGTTCTTCAATTTGATGATACAGTTTGGACCCCTGAGTTAGAGTTGGAACTCAAATTGAGATTTATCTGATTTCAAGCATAAGCGTCTTTTATGGTTCCTTGGAATATCTAACTTTTCTCTCTGTAGCATATTTTTCTGTTTGATAAGTAGGAACAATATCCACAAGTTGTTTAACTAAGAATAAGGAATAATACATGAGGAGATGGTTTTAATTGGATAAAGTACTTGCCTCTCAAGCCTTAAAACTTGATTTCAGATCTCTTGAAGCTATGTAAAAAGCCAGTGTGGTAGCATGATCTGAGCAATGACAAGATGGGTTTGGAGATATGTAGATGCTTGGCAGCCTTCAGACAGTTTGTCTGGTCTAGATAACAACATATCATGATAGTAATGGATCCTGTCTCAAACAAAAGATGTAAACAGCAAAAAAGAAACAATACAAGTGCCTTCAATTATAAATAAAACCAGAAATAAGCAAAAGATTAAAAACACTTAGTTCTCTTAAGCAGCTATAGTGTCTTAAGTAGCTGTTGTGTGATAGAGTGCTGACACACTGAAAGCATTTGACTTCTAGAACTATTGCTATGGAAACTACTCATCAGACCTTGGAGGGCATGGGAAAAGCATCCTTCAGGAAAAACATCCACTGTTAAAATTCTACCTCCTGTATCAAGGAGGAAATTGATGATTTTGGAAAAGGAACCCCCCCTTCTACACACAACATGGTCAATAAAACTTAAAGGATTATTTTTAGAAATAATTAGGCTGCATATTAATTTAATTAAGAACAGAAGTGAAAAGGTTAGGTGGAAATGAACATGTGAAAATGGGAGAAAGGGATACCATAGGTAAGAACATAGATTTTCATTCTAAAATATGGCTTAAACGTGTGTAAATAAAATGAAAGAATGGTAACATTTAAAGAGAAACACATAATTCCATAGATGATTTAGATGACATTAAAAGAAATGTATGCAGAAGAAAATGTATGGCAAAATAGAGAAAATTGTCACATGGCAACTTTTGCCATCAATAAAGTAGTTGTAGGTTTCAGTTTTGTGTCACTGTAACCAAATACATGGTAAAAATGTTTATGAGCAAAGGTTTACTTTTGCTCATGGCATTGAGGATGTGTACATAGTTGCTTGGCCTCATGCACTTGGGCGGAAGAGTATCATGACACCAGGACATGGCAGCGGTATCATTTCACATCATAACAGGCAAGAAGCAGAAAGGTAGGAGGTACTTAGGGACAAGATGCCCTAAGTTAATACTTCTTCAGGGACCTACTTCTGCCATCCAGGTCTTATCTAAAGTTTCTTCCCACAATAGGACCATGGGTGGAGATAAAGTCCCTAACCCATGCTCTAGGAAGCTCTAGGAAGGACTGTCTTTCACATTTTAATCATAACAAGCACCAAATTTAGATGCTTTCCCAGGAGCTTTCTTCCCATTAAATCACAGACTCTGCCAATGATCCTCAAAATTCTCCACAGCATTATATTTTTTTTTCTCCATGAACACAGCTCCCAATACAAAACATAAACAAGTATTACACAGAAAAGAAATTGTAAAAACCCCCTTCATTTTGTGCAAATAATACAAAATTGTGAATAAAACATTAACAAAAGTGCAAAAGTACATTTAAAAAGGCTTCACATGACTATATGGTCTTTATTTTAGTAATTCAGGAATACTCTATTATAAGGCTATATGTTTAAATCATACTTGTATATCTTAGGGAAAGGATCATCATGATAATCCTCAGACCTGAAGAGCCGCTAGACAAAATTGCAAATTTATTATTTCTTTATTAAGAATTTTTAAGTTAATTTTACATACTAACCACAGCTGCCCTTCTCATTTCTTCTCTTGTGGCTCCACAGACTCCCCCTGACACAGTATCACTTCTGAAAAAGGTAAAGCATCCTATGGGGAGTCACCAAAGCCTGGTACTTTTAGTTGAGGCTCCTCCCCAATTTGTCAAGGCTGTGCAAGGTGTCCTTCCATAGGTGATGGGCTCGAAAAAACCGGTTCATGCACCAGGGATAGATCATGATCCCACTGCCAGGGGCCCTTACACAGACCAAGTTACACAACTGTCTCTGGTATGCAAATGACCTAGACTGGTTCCATGCAGGCTCTAAGCCAATAATCTAAAATTTGTGAGTTCCCACTAGCTTGGTTTTGGTTGTCTCTGTGGATTTCCCCATTATGATCTTGACCATCCTTTTTCTTTTTTTTTTTTTTTTTTT
>PVIH01031766.1:0-10424 GCA_004025045.1 Sigmodon hispidus | reverse complement strand
TTCCAGCTTTTTTCTTCAGGTTTTCTATTTCCATCTTTGCCTCATTTTGTGCCTTTTTTATTGCTTCCATTTCGGCTTTTAGTTCCTGGCATGTTTCTTTCACAGATTTGTTCATCTCTTCCAATTTTTTGTTTGTATTTTCTTCTATTTCTTTAAGGCTTTTTTTTCGTATCTTCTTTGAGAGCTTCGAGGCTTTTTTCCATATCTTCTTTGAGAGCTTCGATGATCATCAAAAAGGAATTTTTGGTGTTGCTTCCTTCTGTTTCCTCTTCATTGCTCAGTTCAGGTCTTGTATTTGTAAGATAGGCACTCTCTTCTGGAGTTACCATATTGCCCTTTGTATTATTATGTAATTTCTTGCACTGACGTTTGCCCATGGGTTCAGTGATTCACGATTAGATGGGTCCTGGTCAGTTGTGGCACTTTGGTTTGTGTGTCTCCTGTCACCTCTCTGGTCAGGGTTCGAATCCGCCCCTCAGAGACCCCTGCAGTTGGTTTGCTCAGTTCACTCAGTTCGGGGTCACAGTAGGGATCCTTGCAGATACCCTCAACAGCAGCAGGAGCTGTGGGTGTGGCCAGGTGCAGAGTTCAGCTGCCCAGGGTGTGTCTTTTCATAGGTGAATTGAGTTCATTGATATAAAGGAATATTAATGACCAATGATAGATATTTCCTGTCATTTGGGTAGTAACTTGTATTTCCTTTTGGGGGGGTATTTCTTCTGTGGGCATATTGATTGTTTGTGGTTATATGGGTATTTCTGGTTTCCTCAGGTTTGAGATTTCACTCTAGGGTTTTTTGTAGAGCCAGACTTGTGGTTAGGTATTGTTTAAATCTGGATATGTTGTGGAATATCTTATTTATTCCATCTATGTTGATTGATAGTTTTGCTGGGTACAGTAGTCTAGGTTGGTATCCAATGACTTTAAGTGTCTGTATAATGTCTGATCAGGACCTTCTTGCTTTCATTGTTTCCATTGAATAGTCTGTCATTATTCTGATGAGTCTGCCTTTATAGGTGATTTGACCTTTTCCTTTGCAGTTCTTAGTATTTTATCTTTGTTCTGTAGGTTTAGTGGCTTGATTATTATGTAGCGAGCAGATTTTTTACATGGTCTAGTCTATTTGGTGTTCTGTGGGCTTCCTGTATCTTTATAGGCATTTTCTTTGTTAGGTTGGGGAAGTTTTCTTCTATGATTTTATTGAATATATTTTCTGTGCCTTTGAGCTGGTATTCTTCTCCTTCTTCTATTCCAATTATTCTCGGATTTGGTCTTTTCATGGTGTCCCAAATTTCCTGGACATTTTGTGTTATGACTTTTTTGGTTTTAGTGTTTCCTTTAACTGATGATGTATCTATTACTACTGCTGAGTCTTTCACCACAGTGATTCTCTCTTCCATCTCTTGGATTCTGTTGGTTTTGCTTGAATCTGTGGTTCCAGGTCTTTTTCTCAGATTTTCTCTTTCTAGCTTTGTCTCAGTTTGTGCCTTCTTTATTGCTTCTATTTTAATTTTTAATTTCTTTCACTTGTTTGATTTCTTTTTCTTGGTTTTCTTTATTTTCTTTCAGGGTTTTGTTCATCTCTTCTAATTTTCTGTTTGTATTTTCTTCTATTTATTTAAGGCAGTTTTTTATATCCTCTTTTAAAGCTTCTATTAGTTTCATAAAGATGTTTGTAGGTTATTTCCTTCTGTTCCCTCTTTATTGTTAAGTTCAGGTCTTGAAGCTAACTTGCTTCTTCTGGTGGTGTCTTGTTGCCCTTTGCATTGTTTTATCTCTTCTTACACTGGCATCTGCCCATTGTTTCCTCAGTTCACCCTTGGTTATTTCTTATTTGGTTCTTAGTACATTGTTGATCTGAGGGCTCTTCATCAGCTATGTGTTCAGAGAGTCTGCTGCTTTTGTGAGGTCACAGTGCTATGATTCCAGTTGTCATCTCTTGACTTCTCACATACATAGCTGTATGTGCAGAGACTTGGCTATTCCCTTACTGCTATTATGCCAGCCATGTTCTGGGTAGACTGATTTCTGTGCCAAAGCTGAGTTCCCATCTCAGAGTCTGGTTTCAGGTGGTGGACATCACCATCTGACCTCTGATCTCTCAGCTATGCTCCTAGGGATTTGACTATTCCCCTGCTGCTACTATGCCAGCTGTGTTCTAGGTAGACTTTGTCCTGTGCTAAAGCTGAGTAAAAGATGTTATTATACAAAATCATTGATTAAATGGAAAAAGGTTATTCATCCACAGATCCAGATTGGTAACAGAAAACCAATATTTGAAATAGACAAAAAGATACACTTTAAAAAAAAAAACATTTAAAAAAGGAAACCGAGGTGTTTAGAAGGAATACTGAAGTGGATATAGAAACTCAAGGCTGTGAAGGATGGCAGTGTACTGAAATACCAACATAAGTTTCTTTCTAAGTGTCAAAACTTGAGGACAAAGGTACACAAGGCATTGATTTTCAAAGTCACTAGTTAACTTGATTCTCCCAAAGAGGTATGTGCCTCTGAGACACAATTGAATACAAAAGTAAGAACAGCAACATTGACTACAGTTAAAAAACCCAATCTGATTAGGAGGCACATTAGGATGTGTGTGTCCCAATTTTTTGATGTATCAGTAAGGAAGGAAATGCAACACCAAGCAAGTGAATCAAACCATGGTGAGCTTATACAACAGGCTCTGTCCCAGGGAGCCAGCTGTGCTGACCCACAGAGCTTTCTCCAGCAGCTTGTTATTGTCTGCCAGCAGAAGGCTCACCATAAAGCATTCCAAGACTAAAAACAGGAAGGGTCCTTAAGGGGATGCATAACACTGACAGGCAAACATCCAGGCAGCTGACCACTTAATCCATGGCAGAACAGAATCAAGAGTGCTCTAATGAATGAGTCTGCTTGCAGCACAAGAGTGTGACTGACAGATAACATGGGAGTTTCCAGCAAAGCAGAAAGCATCATTTGGCCATTGGAGAAGAGATGGAAAGAAGATAACATAGGAGGGAACTGAATTTGACACTTCTCAGCAATCGAAAGCAGTACTTTATGGTTTTTAAGATAACAGATAGAGTGACATGGAGATATTAACCGTAGGCTCAGGCCTTCTGATAACAACTTAGAGAGTGAAAAATATACTTTGGGGGCATGAAAAAGAATAAAACCAAGGAGAGTTAATGAGGAGCTGGATGCTAAAAGTTTGGGAAACATTTATTTTTCTTATAACAGTTTTCAAACTTGGGATTGAAAGTAGCACATTATCAGCAGATACCTACAAACCCATATTGAATTGTATTGGTACCATTTCTGAATGAGAAACTGAAAAATAGCATACTTGGTCTATTTTCCAAGACTAAACTCTCTCTCTCTCTCTCTCTCTCTCTCTCTCTCTCTCTCTCTGTGTGTGTGTGTGTGTGTGTGTGTGTGTGTGTGTGTGTGTGCGCGTGCGCATGCGCACACACACAGATGCTCACATGTGTTTGCATGTGACACAGAGTCCTCTGGAGCTCAGGGGACTAATTCTGAGGGTAAAGTCACTCCTTGAACTTTGCGGATCCCAAGAATCAAAGTTAGGTCATCAGCCTTGGCAATAGGCACCTTTAACCACAGAGTCAAGAATCATCTTACTGACCCTGAATTTTAAGTTTAAAATATGAATTTTAGGTGGCAAACGTAATATTTTGATTGGCACTTACATAATAAATGATTAAAATTTATTTACCTATCATCTTCCAAGTATACAGCAGACCTGTAGTTGGAAGTTTTTGTCCCATCAGAAACTCTAAAATACTGGGTAGCCACTTCCCAAATAATTGGCTCAGAGGCTTAATATTTTAATAACTGCTGGGCTAGTAGTTCAGGCTTATTATTAACTAGCTCTAACACTTTCACCCATAATTTTTACCTGTGTCTAGCCACATAGCCTGGTACCTTTTCTCAGTGCAGCATTCTTATCTTGCTTCCTCTGAGTCTGGCTGGAATCTGCTTATCTGCCTTTCCTCTTCCCAGAGTTCTCCTGGTCTGCTTGCCCTGCCTCTACTTCTTGCATAGCTACTAGCCAATCAGTGATTTATTAAACCAATTTGAGAAAGAAGTCTTTATAGTATACAAGAACATAATTCCACACAGATTTTTGAGTAATTTAATGATGCATTTTTAAAAAAATGCTGTCTTAGATAATATAGCCAGGAAAATAAAAAGGTCAAATGAGGGCCTTAAATGTTAAATAAAATCAAGATGGATATTCTAAAACAGTTAACATTAATAATAATAATAATAATAATAATAATAATAACTACCAAATACTTAGGTATACCTTTATTTAGCACCCTAGGACATGGTTTCAAGAGGATTCTGTAATTTAACCTAAAGGAGAAAATAACTTCACTTTTCAGAATTGGAGGTTAAAAAGCCACTAAAAGTAGAGCAGGGAATTAAGATAAAAAAGAATGTTCTGAGTGGAAAAATGTTTTTGAGATGGTCTTATGCAAGGACATGAAATTTAAAGCCAGGAGGAGTTTCCTTAAATTGAAAGTTCTTTTCCACACAGCACTATGTGTACAACAAACATAGGAAAAGGTGAAAGAACAGTGACCATTTGAACAAGGGGATGCATGGATAAAAAATGAGACTTTACTCATAATAAAAATAAAAATAAAGAACAGTAAGCACTATTGAGGTAAGTCTCATGGCTAAAGGGCAGTAGCAGTGGGTAGTAGAATATCTGGCTCTGGGTGACAGCAAAGTGCCATCAGCAGGTGAGACCCACGTAGGGTAGAAAAGAAGATCTAAATATGTGGACTATATTTTTGCTTTGGAATAAAAATAGACTTAAAATCTAGTGTTAATATACACTAAGCATGTAGTAGCTTAGTACAATTCTTCAGCATTCAGGTTATCACTCCACAAGATAAATACTTACCTCCTATTTTATTGAGATAATGTCTTGGCTAGGGTTTCTGTTGTTCTGATAAAATACTATAACCAAAAGCAAATTGAGGAGAAAAGGGTTTATTTTGTTTATACTTATATACCACAGTTCATTACCAAAGGCAATCAGGGCAGGAACCAGGAGGCAGAGGCTGATGATGCAAATGCTACAGGGGAGTGATGCTTACTGGCTTATTCCTCCTGGTTTGCTCAGGTTGCTTTCTTAGAGAGCATAGACCGTCTTCCCCAGGTGTGTCCCCATCCTCAAAGGGCTGGTCTCCAATAGAAAGTACTAATTAGGCTTTACCTGTCTAAAGCCCAATCTTATAAATGAGTATCTCAATTGAGGTTTCAACCACTCAGATGGCTTTAGCTTGTGTCAAGGTGATATAAAATTTAACCAGTATAGATGGTGAGTGAAAAGAAATTGCATGTGCACCATCAGTACTTGATATTTAATAAATGCAAGAACTTTCCCCCATCTCTCTACAGAACTTCAGAAAGTATGAGTTCTTATTGGAACGAGGATCACGTAATTGTTCAGCATATTGTGAACAGAGAGGCATGTGGAGTATTTTGGAAAGTGAGAGTTATCCTGACAGCCTTGATAGAGCAAATATGCCTTCTGGCTACACACAATTGTAACAATTTCTGTGCTTTTTGTACTCCAAGCTATGTAGACCAGTAATTATAGGAAATAAATTACTATTAGTAAAAGCTATAATTGGTTAATATTAACTCCATTATTGGGATCAATAAATGTCTAGTGAGACTGAGGTCTGTCTTTACCTCAGAGATACAAATTGGAACATACAGGAACTCATGTTCACATGTAGAAGGCTGATGAAATATTTTAAAAATAATTTTGAGAGATGGATGAGTAGATAATATACTTAATTTGAAAGTGTGAGGACTCAAGTTTGGATCCTAAGCACCCACATAAATGCTAGTTTCAGCAGCATGTTTTAACCAAAGCACAGAGAGAGTGGATCCCAGAAGGTTACTGGAGAGTTACCCTAGCAAAGGGCAAAGTAGATTCAAGAATTTTACTCAACAACCAGTCTACTAAATTATCAAGCTCTAGGCTTAACAAGAGACTCTATTCAAAAAGCAAATAAATAAAGTAGAGCTGAGCTGCATAATGGTGGCACACTCCTTTAATCCAAGCACTTGAAAGGCAGAGGCAGGGTTATCTCTGTGAGTTCAAGGACATCCTCATCTACAGTGACATCCAGGACTGTTGTGCGCCACCTCATCCCGCAAGGAAGGCACGACACCCAGGCTCTTCTTTCAGCAGTTTTATTCAGGAACCTGACTTCTGACTTACTTACTTACTTATGACGGGGACTGACTGACTTGCTACATGTTCTCTCTCATTCCTTCTCCTTCTGACCACGAGGAAACCGCCCTCAGCCTAAATAGCCTCTGGGCAGCCAACCCCAGTACACCATAGGCACTACCCATAGCCAGATCCTCAGCCTTAGCCATATATGGAGTTGTTTACCACAGAGAGCACTCACCATCAGGAAGGTGGAGGCGTGGCTACATGCAGCTCTCCACATAGGACAATCAGGGATACTACACAGAGAAAATATATCTTGGGAATAAAAAGAAAAGAGAAAGGGGGAGGAGAGAAGAAAGAGAGAGAAAGAAGTAGAAATCTCTGGCTTCTATTCATGGAGATGTGGAAAAATACACATGCCAACACACACTATGCACACTTATGTAAACACACACACACATTCTCACACATACAAATATGTCAATTTAAATTTTGTGTAAATGTCATATATGGAGGAGTGAGATGCCTAGGAGATACAAACTGTAAACTGAAAAAGGAATTTAAAAAATGAAAAACCAAATCCATAATAAATACTACAGTATTTGATTAAACAACTTACAAAATACCTTGAAAGATCCTTAAATCCTATCCTTTTTTTCCATCTACTTTCTCTGGTTCCTTGAGGGGAAAATATTTGTAAGTTCCTGGTAGTTCAAAGCCTCCTTAACTTTCTTTATTTTTATTCATAGGAGTCTTCATGCAAAGACTATTATTATTTACTAAAATAATCCCTGCATGCATAGGGCCTCTCAAATAACTGTAACATAAAAACATCCAGGGAGAATTATTTTATAATTTTTCCCAAGATCAACCTGAACAAAAATGCATCAGCATTTAGGAATATTATTGAATAATTCAGGATCTACTCTAGAAGTCTGATTCTAACTGATAAATGTTCCCCTCTATAGAGGAGGAGGAAGCAATGGAGCTTTATGCTGAATCTCCAATTGTACCAGCTCTTTAATCATAACCTGATTAGTAATGAATACTTACCAACTGTTTTACAACAAAGAATCAATTCCCCCCAAAGAAATAGACACAATGTTTTGAGATACTTATTTTTAAAACTTTTAAAATCAACAGTATCATTAAGAGTAAATAGTAGATATAACTTGTAACATAATAAACATGCTATTGCTGTATAAGTTTTTCCAGAAGAAGATCTGGCAATGGTATTCCAAAGACTTGTGACAAGTTAGACATGTTACAATTTCCTGGTAATCATTTTATGAAAAAATACCATTCCTTATTAGATGATTTACATAAAAACAATTTACAGTGCCATTTAAATTTATTTAATTATTGAAATGCCAGGCTAAATGTGTTCTCTGGAGAAATCTTGGTAAAATTGTAATTTCATTAGTAATTGGAAACAATGTTGCTTATTACTTCTGTGCTGTATACTTAACTGAAATCCTTAACAATTCCCAGTGATAGACAGAATGGAAGTGAATAACTGGAAAAGACTAAGCAGACTGTGTCTGTACAGATGCAATTAGAAGGGAGGAAATAAATGCATGCCTACTATCCACTGAAACCTGGATGTTCATTTTAAATAATTCCTAATCAACAAAATACAAATAAATTATCAATTAAGTCAAATACCATAGCCTTTTAAATGCTATTTATCTGAAAAACTATTTGAGATTTCCTTATTGACAATGGCACCATATGCTTTTTTGTTTTGTTTTAAGTCTCAATGCACTTTGTGAACTGTAGAATTCAGGAAATTTAGATAAGCAAAAGAAAAGACAATGGTCATAGTTTTTAAATTTTTATTTTATTTAATTAATTTTCTATGTATTTTACATACTGACCACAGTTTCCTCTCCTTTCTTTTTTACTGTTCTTACCCCCTAACTCCCATCTACCCCTCATCCATTCAGAAAGGGACATAGGCCTCACATGGGCTAAAACAAAGCATGGTACATCTAGTTGAGATAGGACCAAGCTCCTTTCCCTGCATCAAGGATGGGAAAGATAATCCAGAATGGGGAACAGGTTCTCAAAAGCCAGCTAAGTGCCAAGGACAAGTTTTTAATCTCACTGATAGAAGCCTCACAAACAGACCAAACTACACAACTGAGACACATGTGCAAAGGACCTAGATCAGTCCCATGTCAGGCTCCCTAACTATTGGTCCAGAGTCTAAGTGCTGCCACTATCTCAGGTCAGCTGTGTCTGGGAGTCCCCGTCCCTGTCCCATCATGTGTCTCCCCCCCATCATGACTTTGAGCCTTTATCCAGTAACTGATGGAAGCAGATGCAGAGATCTACAGCTAAGCACTGGGCCAAGCTCAGGGAGTCCTCCCAATGAAAGGGAGCAGGATTATACAATTCAGGGGAGGGGGGAGTCAATGGTCATATATTTATCATTTTAAACTATCATGTAAACACTACATTATATATATATGTATCTACTTAGACATTTTTCAGTTATCTAACACCTATATCAAAATATTCTTTTCATCTCACTTAACAAATCATGTGTGAGTTATAACTTTTCCAATTATTCCTATTAAAGTTGGGTTATATAACACCACTTATACATGCAAATTGTTATGTAGAAACTTTGAGTCTAGTGCTGAAGAAATGACTCAAAACTTAAGATCACAAACTGCTTTTGTGAAACACATAGTTTTCAGCAGCCATGACACACACGGTGGCTGACACACATCTGTGACTACAGTACCAGGAGATCTATAACCCGACTCTTGTTATAATAGCTGTAATCAAACAAGTGGAAGACAAAAGTACTGGCAAGTGTGGACAGGAATGGGAATTCTTGTATCTTGGTGAAAATAAAAATTTGTGTAACAATTATAAAAAGAACTTCAAAAAAACCCCAAATACTAAAATTAGATGTTGTAGAATATTATTTTACATTGGGCAAATATGTACCACTGTGACTCGTTTAATAAAAAGCTAAATAGCTAGAGCAGGATTTCCATGGCAGAAAGAACAACAGTAAGAAGAACAGAGACACCAGGAGTCACCATCCAGATGTGGAATGTGTCAGACACACAAAATGGGATAGAAGTAAAAGCCACGATCAGTTCCTGTTCTGCTTCCGGGACCAGGTGCTGTCTACAGAGTCCCGGTGCACTCTGTAACAGGGACAGATAAACTCTGCCTGTTACCATATCCACAGATCCTGCTGAGGGATTTTGCATGGCTACCCACCTCCACCTCGAACTGAGAAACAGACAACTACAGGGGTCCCAGAAACCAACTCAGACCCCGCCAAGAGGTGAAGAGGGGTCACCAGGCCCAAGCTCCTATATCCCAGCCAGGGAGGGAGAGTTGAGCCCCCATTGGTTCCCGTTCCCCTTTCGGGAACAGGTGCTGTCTGCAGAGACCCAGCACATCTGTAGCAGGGGCAGATAAACTCTGCTTGTCACCATAACCAGAGCTCCTGCTGAAGGAATTTGCACGGCTACCCACCTCGACCTTGAACGGAGCAAACTTCTGATAACTTCTGGGGTCCCTGAAGGGTAGAATCAGACCCTGCCCAGAGAGGTGACAGGAGGCACACAAGCCCGAGTGCCACAACTGAACAGGAGCCATCTAATCATGAACCACTGAAGCCATGGGCAAATGTCAGTGTAAAAAATTACATAATAATACAAAGAACAACATGGTAACTCCAGAAGAGAGTGCCTATCTTACAAATACAAGACCTGAACTGAGCAATGAAGAGGAAACAGAAGGAAGCAACATCAAAAATTCCTTTTTGATGATCATCAAAGCTCTGAAAGAAGATATGAAAAAATAGCCTTAAAGAAATAAAATACAAACAAAAAATTGGAAGAGATAAACAAATCTATGAAAGAAACATGCCAGGAACTAAAAGGTGAAATAAAAGCTGAAATGAAAGCAATAAAAAAGACACAAAATGAGGCAAAGATGGAAATAGAAAATCTGAAGAAAAAAGCTGGAACCACAGATACAAGCATGACAAACAGAGTTCAAGAGATGGAAGATAGAATCTCTGAAGTGGAAGACTCAGTAGCTCAAATAGATATATCAGTCAAAGAAAATAGTAAAACTAAAAAAGCCATAACTCAAAATGTTCAGGAAATCTGGGACACCATGAAAAGACCTAATGTGAGAATAATAGGAATAGAAGAAGGAGAAGAATACCAGCTCAAAGGCA